>JAQQZT010000004.1:17755419-17771593 GCA_030068275.1 Clarias platycephalus | reverse complement strand
CCCACAGTGGACTGATGATCGTGGTTATGTGTATTATGTAGTGAATAGGGTGTTTGTGGTTTGGGACACACCCACAGTGGGCTGATGATATTGTTTATGTGTATTATATAGTGAATAGGGTGTGTGGTTTGGGACACGCCCACAGTGGACTGATGATCGTGGTTATGTGTATTATATATACACATATATAGGATAGGGTCTGATAATGTTAGCCTTGTTAGCAGTAAATTTATCTGACTACACGTCTTGGCACATTTCTTTAGCGTTGTTTATTTCCTGATCTCCTGAGTTCCTAGTCTGTGCGCTTGTGGTCGACTGCTGCAGTTATTGTGGCATCGTTCCTGTCAGAGCGTATCAGGTTTTTCCCGACAGCGGCTCTCGGGTGGATCTGAGGATGCAGATGTGACAGGAGACAAACTGAACAACAACTGTTTGTGCTGCTAATCACACAGCTAGCAGTCTCTGCAGGAAAGCACTGTGCTAATGTTAGCGTAACAGATGGTGCGTTAACCTGAAAACCCAGACGCATCACAGAGCACCGCTTCTATTTAATTAACACAAGCTTGTTGTTTTAACGACGCTGCATCAGTTTTTTTTTTTTTTAACTCCACCTGCCATGCTGAACGAGGGCAGTCTCTCAATTACTTTCACTCAGAAACCATGAAATCTAAAACACAGGCCCAGTGCAAAACACAATATTTATTATTGCTATTGTTAACGTGCTAATGGTAGTAACGGAAATACATCCTGAGATAACATCTATGATACCAAACTAGCTAGCGCGCGGGTAACATTAACATTAGCTAACCTGAGCATCACACTGAGAGAAATAACACAACTTAGACTAGAGCTTAGCCTCAGACGGGGAGGGGGCGGGGCTAGAAGTTCAACTCTTACCTTCAGATCTAATAATAAAATGAGTGCAAAATGTTAGCATGCTAGCAGGCACCAGGTTTAACTAGCGCGTTGTCACGTCATGTAATGATCTAATTATTATTCAGGACACTTTTCGAATCCCAGATGTCTAACCTTGAACTAGTTTTTAATTATTTTAGTGAAAGTTTTTGCAGAATTCTTTATTTTTTCCAGAGCACAGGCACGATCGAGCAGCTGGTCCTCTCTTGAGCACGTGATTAAGCAGCTCAGAAACAAAATGTACGTTATAAATGTATCTTATCCACAGATCTCACAGAAATGTTCTCAGAGTCTCGACGGTGTATCACTGAAAGGTTCTGTGTTTCCTTTTCACGTGTTACCCGTGTGATGTCCGGCCGGACGAGATCTGCTCGCTGGTTAATAAATATTTAGCAGCTATATTTTGTCAGATGTTGTTTAATCCAGTAACCCTAGGTGTAACTTGTAGTATCATGACAGCGCTTGTAGGCAACATCACAGAGGAATTCGCTACTGGTTCACACACACACACACACACACACACACACACACACACACATGTGATTCTGCGATCAGTTCTGTGATGATGTTATCATTCTTCCTTGTGTGTAGCATCATCTCTATATTACTGCTTGCTTTATTACTATTCTAATGTTTTATTGTATCTCCGCTGCTCAGAGCTGATCTGCGCGTCTTCAGGTCTTCAAGTGCGTGACGTGACGTCCCATAGTGCCGTGCTGTACTGGCGGTCCATTCTGATTGGTGGACTGGGTCAGTATGAGCTCCAGTACGGCGAGTCGGAGTGGGACCTCGACACGTACAACAGACTCACACTATCACCCGATCACACCTGGATCGAGCTCTCGGACCTGCAGCCCGATACACACTACAGCGTCCGGCTCACGGCACACACACCGGACAGGACACAGAGCAGAGAGATCAGCACCGACTTCACAACCCTGCCAGGTGAGGAGGAGCGTCCTGTTGTCATTGAGACCATTCTCTGGTTCTCAGAGGCCTGAGGGTACAGAGTCCATCACACCCTGAGTGTCTCACATGTCTGTCTCATCAGCCATTACTGGGACTGAGTGCAGTATTTGACCCTGGTTTAAAAGTCCATGCTGAGACATGCTCTGGTTTCAATCTTACTGAAGACAGAGAGAGTTTCTTTCAGGTCAGAGACTCTTTAGAGGAAAGAGCGCAATACACAAGTGTCTCACAAGTTTCTGATTTAAGGCCAGTATTGTTCTCATTTTATACACAGCACAGCCGCGTTAACATGTAATCATCTACAAAGTCCTCATCATCTTCTGTCTTGAAAAGCACTTAGATCTCAGAGCGCTCAGCTAGGACAACTCAGCAGCACGGATAAACAAAAGGGAAGAACATCAAGAACTAAAACTGATTACAGTAACAGAAGTCCAGATGCTGATTACAGAGATTCTCTGCATTGAATGTGCTGAGTTTGTTCTAGAGAATAATGGTGTTTCTGTAAAACCAAACACTATAGTTAGGGTCCTCGTGATGCAAGCTTATAAAAAGTCCCTGCTGTAAAAGTCTATTAAAAACTGTAAATTTATCGTTTGAGAAACCTACATTGTGCATTAAGATGCATGCTAACCCTGCGTGAATGCTGTCATAACTCTTCACTGGCCTGCTGTGATCTGTTCCCTGCTGTCTTTTTGAAATACACCTCGGACAGTTTAATCATCTTCACGTAATGCATTGCTCCAAATAGACACGGCCTTGCTTTGTTGTATTTCCCTCTCTGTTGTGTAGATGTGTCGGGTCCTACAAAAGTGATGGTGACGGAATCTGGTCCGGACCGGCTGCGCGTGAGCTGGTCCCCGGTTCAGTCCAGACGGGTCGAGCAGTACCGGGTGGAGTTTGGTCCGTTCCCGCGCGGGGATGTGCGCTCTGTGACGGTGTCCAGGACGCAGAGCAGCGTACTGCTCACACAGCTCGAGTCCGACACACACTACCTCATCACCATCAGCGCCGTACACTCCTCCGGCCAGGAGAGGGCGATCTCCATTAAAGCCTGCACTCAGGAGGGTGAGGGAGTCGCATTAACTGGGGAAATGTTTGTTTTTAAATATACTCTTAGATTTTAGTGATGGGAAGTTTGAATCATTTTAGTGACTCGGTTCTTTGAATCTCGTTCATCAAAATGAATAAATCTTTTTTTGAGTCATTTAGTTCATTTCGTTCTTTTGATAAGAAATAAAATAAAATGTTGCATTTTCAATAAACAGACCCCCAATACGTCTACATACACACATTTTGTCTATAGTTCCAGTAATGAAAATATTACAATGCAGCTAAGGACATATTATAATAAACAGAATGAGCAGCTCACCATCATATCTTCCAGTCTGAGTCGTTCGTTCTTTTGAATCTATTGCACCACATAGCGTCTATGCGAGTCACGTGACAAAGGAACGAACGACTCGAGACTTGTAGACTCATTGCTGAGAATCATTCAATTCTGTTTACTGTATACTGTATACTGCGTATCTCCTGTGCTCTCTCTTTCAGATCCTCTTCCATTGCCGTCTCTACGCCTCCTCGTCCCACCCGTTCGCCTCATGTCCGCAGTCCTGTGGCGGATCATGCAGCAGCAGGACGTTCTGCGGTACGGGCTGCTCGCGGACTTCGTTTCCTTGGTTACTGAAGCTGTACCGGAGCTTTTCAGCCCCACGCAGTCAGCTGAACTTGCTCTGGGTTTGCGAGCAAAGGTGATACCAGTACCATATCGTAGCATGTTCTTTTAATAGATATTAACATTTTGTTATATAAAAGCAGTTCCATTTAAAGCATGTCCAGTGCATTGCATTACAATTTCTCTTGGTACATTGTGCTGCCAAAACTACCTTGTCCTGTACATTAGGCAACTTTCATTCCTTGACGAGCTCTGCTCTTTTCTCTTTTCTTTTCCGCTAGCTAATTTTGGAGCTGTGCTACAGAGATGAAACAGCCACACATCTAATCCAGCCTCACCTCAGCAGCATTCAGCTGGTGCTCCCTCTAGTCAAACATGCAAGTCAATGCCTTTAACCTAACAATACTACCTTCATCCTATCATCTGCACACTGACTATCAGCTCCTTTCATTTCGCAGTGTGAGAGTGTGTTAGTAACCAGGCTGCTTTTTGGTCGTACAGGTGGACAGCACTGAGGTAGAAGAGACATGGGTTAATTTTGTGGACCTGGTGCAAACACTAATCAAAGACTCTGAGCAGAGAGAACACTTCTTCCAGGTCAGAAATATTTGTCTTTATGAGAGTTTTGTTAATATCAGAAAGAAAAAAAATCTCTCGTGGTTTGACGCTTTTGGTTGATTTTAAAGTAAAGCTCTTAGAATCGTGTTCCCTGGTGCAGTTTCAAAGTAATAATGTACACCAGAGCTAAACTTTAGTATGAGGGACGTACAGAAAGTAATGCAAAACTGGGCATCATCATCACTTGGGCTGTAGCTGTCGAATATTTTAGTAATCGATTAATCGGATAAAATGTACTTTTGCTTAATTAAACAGCCATGTAAAATATATAAGAGAAACAAAGATTAATTGGTTTTCTTTTTAGAAAAATCAACTTTTATTTTTTAAATGCATACAGCATTTTATCAAAAATAAACATTGTCATTATTCAAACAAATAATTGCGCAAAAACATAACGCAAGCTTTTAAAATTAATTAACAGAAGCTTTGAGGCAGAAGATTTTGCCTCGATAATTTTTTGTAATCGAGTTACTCGAAAGAATCGTTTCCCCCCCCTACTGCAGCATCACATACAGGGCCAGAGGGAATACAGCCAGCTGTGCCGTACTGATGTGTTTTGGTCATGTACAGTGGCACCAAATTCCAATTAAATAAAAAATATTTTTTTTTTCCAGTTTTTCCCCTAATTTTCTCCCTAATTTAGTCGTGTCCAATTCCTCCCGTCACTAGGGGGCTCCCACATTAAGGCAACTACTACCACTCGATCGGGAGGGCCATAGACTATCACATGTTTCCTCCGAATCACGTGACTCCAGCCGACCACATCTTTTCAAACTGCTCGCACATTGGGGGCGGCGTAATACACTGGGAGGACAGCGCTATCCGCTCCTTACGCTTGCGTGAGTTCACAGACACCCCTTATTGGCTGCAGAGCCGTGATTAATGTGGGAGCACTAAGTACCTCTCATCCCTCCCCTCTGAGAGAACTCGGCCAATCAGCTCTCTCTAGACCTCCGGCTGCGAGAGGTTACAGGGAATCGAACTCCGGATGATAGGACGAGTGCTTTACCACTGCGCCACTCTGAATCCCCTTTGAAATTCCTCTCAGCCGAAGTTGATGGTCTTTGATACGTCTTCATACATCAATGCAATGGCTCTCGTCAATGGTGTAATATCCATAAACATTCTGTAGCACAGTCTTAGACCATCAACTGCTTGTAATGTAGACTATATCGAGTAGTACCTTTTGTATAGAGGAAGAGTTACTCTACTTTTGCATTACTTTCTGTACAGCTCTCGTATAACTACTGTATAATAGAAACAACTTAGAGTATTTTAGCTTTAACCGGTAAAGATTTGCTTGAATATATTTTTTTCTTCTTTTTTCTCATTTAATGTATACTGAAAAAAAAAGCAATTGCGTCCCAATCAAATCTTATTGTTTCTGGATTCGAACAGCTGGTCTGGAGAGACCTTGTGTAGCGTACAAATATTGTCTTTCTTTTTCTGCTCTCTGTAGAATGTCTTTCCAGTCGAATTCGGACCCAGCTATGACTCTGCCCTTCAGACACTGATGTGGGACTTCCTGTCCCGACTGGAGCACTTCCTGCCAGTGCCAGATCTCCTTCAGGTGGGAAACATTGCATGGGATTATGGTCTGCGAACTTCATGTTGTAAGGAGAGATGCACTGATCACCGCTACACTGATTTTCTTTCCCAATTCAGGTTCGGTTTAGGTTTTCTTTTTTTCTAATATCTAGACAATATCCACAAACATTTTTGTTACTTTGCTTTAATGAAAAACTCTATTGCATGCTTTTAATCCAACCTAAACTATTATATTTTCTCGAAAATGCCGCAAGATTACAGGAAGGTCTTTCAATCTAAACATTGGCTCTAGGTTACTAAACAGAGCTTATTTTGTACTGAAAATGAAGTGACAGCTACCAACCAGAGAGGGGGCGAAGGCTGTCATGTGCTCCTATTAAGACACATGATGCTAGCTAGCTGCATCTTTTTGCATTGATGCTCACACACTGTTTGTGGCCAGTGTAGCAGACTCGAAGGACAGCGATATTGATGGAAGAATGCAAGTGTGCAACTCCTCCTCCCTCAGCTGGGATTCAACAAATGATCTGTGAATAAAAGATGAACACATTTCTCGCTCAGGAGCATGAGCATGTTGAATTGTCTAGCACAAAATCAGATGTATACGTTAGACTGAACGCTTACTGGCCAATCGATCAGTGCATCTTTAAGTGTAATACCAAAGAAGTCTGTTATTGTTTTGAATCTTGGACCTTTTCACCAATTAGGCATTTTATAAAGTACAGTATCCTTAAAATGTCTGTACTCTTTTGGGTTCAGACTGTGTCCTGGCTCAGATCTGAGTCTTCTGCTTTAAAAGATTGCGAGGAATCCATCAGCAACCCAGATAGCCTGAGATCACTGCTCCATCACCATAAACGCCTTGGACACCTGGATACTTGTGGTAGGTAAAATTAAGCCCAAATTAACTACACACAAACGCATTTCCATGTTATGGCACCATTATATCTACTAAACCTGGCAAATAACAAAAACCTCAGTAATCAGATTGCCAAACTGTATAATGTGAAGATGTATGTGGCGCCTACAGCATAGGGAGGATTTAAATTTTTTTTTAAGTGGTTACCACCTAGCAGCTTTTAAAAAATATTTTTTTTCCCCATAATTTTTAAAAGGCTAAAATGAAAAAAATCGATCAGTAGTTTCAGAAATATTAAAACCAGCCACTCGGAAGCAACAGTAATACCAATACTCACCACCAGGCAAACTGAACAGCATTGATCCACAATTATACACCTGCAGACTGGTGACAGGATCATACTCGCATGGACCAAAAGCCAGCCCATGCAGTCCGACTGGAAGGTCCTCCAAAAAAACCCAACAACAATGCAGTAAAAAAGAAGAAGGAGAAAATAGTAAATTCTGGCCATGATAGAAAGGTGTCAGAACACCACAGCCCACTGCCCACTAGCAGGCAAAAAGCCCATGGCCCAAATTTTACTAGGGCCCCACCCCGCAACCCACAGCACTTAAAGAACCCACTGACAACCTCCTGGTGCAAGACAGCACAGCACACCCTGAGAGACCCCGTGGAACCACGGCCCAAGGGGCCAGAGCCAAAACACAAAATAGGTGGCTTTAATGTTTCTGATGTTATTGCTAAGTGGTATAATTCCATGAATGACCAGGCGTACAAGTGAACTGATTAAAGGGGACCTATTATGCAAATTTCACTTGTAGTCATTATTAGACATTCAGATGGGATACTAGATACTAGAGGTATGTGTGTATAAAATAAAATGTGTGCAAACAAAAAATTTTTTTTTTTGTATTGTCCTGGGGTTAAACAAGCCAATTAGATTTTCCTAATGTGACTTCATATAAGAAAATGCCCTCCCCTTACGTGTTACTCAGCTCTGCTGTTCTCTGGTGGGCGTGGCTCAGCAGTAGCTCATTTACATAGAAACTGAAATGGTGTGTTCGGAGGAGGAGGGAAATGAAGGGAGTTTGAGGTTTAAATTAAAACTCAAACATTATCTGAGGGGTGTTTCACCTGGAGCATTAGGCAGAGCTCTGAGAGCTGTGATAACTTGTTAAAGAAATAACAAAATATGGGACCTTTAAAGTCTAGTGAGTGTATGGTAGCAGAGTATGTGTTTGTTTTTTTTAGCAGTAGTATTGAATAAACCCACAAAATTTAAGGGCTCTGAAGGTGAACTCTGATGTCATATATTTGATTGGATTATTATTATTACTATTATTATTTATTTTTATTGCATCCTCCACTTCTGAAAGGAAAAAACACTCAAAAACTCTCAGCTAGTCATAAACAGGGACCTTCCGTTTTTTTCCTTCTCAGCCTCATCATTGCCTCCAGTTGGTGACTCCATCCTGACTGCTCTGTCTGGCAAAAGAAACCGAGTGGCTGAAATAGACTCAAGTGCTAGTCTCAATCCTCCTGCTCCCAGCGAGATGTGTGTAATGGACGGAACCGATGTAGAGACCATCGTGGTCACATCCGAATGGACAGAGATCGAATTACGTGCAAACCAGACCGAAGAGGACAATAGTGACGATGGCGATAATTCACTTCCTGAGGCTAACTGCGAACAGAAGGGGGAGTCACAGTCTAACGGAAACATGCCGGAAAGTGAAATACAGAATGAGAATTATTTCGGAGAATCTGCCTTATCGCATAATAACCGTGATGGATTTGTAGGTTGCACTGAACCCAGGACTGCAGATTCACAACATCTGGACTGTGACGTCAAGGAGACGCAGAGTCTGTCCTGTAGCGTCACACCTGCTCTGGAGTCTGAGCTCACTGTGCCCGTGAGCGCTCCTGACGGTGACACCGTCTTCACCCGGAGATCAGCTCGAAAACCCAAGAAGACATGGAAGGTTTTGGTCAACCTCCAGAAGCAGAAACGAAAACCTGGTGTGGACAGAAGACAGAAGAGAGAGAGGAAACCGCTCGCTCCTATGAGAAACTCTGGAACTGTGACAGACATGGATGGAGAATGTATCGCCTCAGAGAACGGGTCAGAATACTGTTTTTATGAATGACAAATATTTTAGATTTCTGTTTAACACTTGGCTCTAATGCAGGTGTATATATTTTAGATCTGTTGTAATGCTTTAGACAGTAGGACAGTGTGGACTAACTGAGGTCTTGTTTGTTTTAAAGGGATGTTGCTGTGCTGTCTCAGTCTCCTGGACGTGTCACAAGTGACGGAAATACAGGTTAAGTCCAGTCCCTCTGCTGGTATATGCGTGTTTATTAACTTAATCACTTGTTTTTGCTTACTCATGCACATTTAAAAAGTCACCTATTATGCACAAACCACCTTTTAGTCAGTTTAGAAGTTCAGATGGGTCTTCAGTCTGCATGAACATAAAAAAAAAAAAAACACGAAATAAAAAAAACATTCCCTGTAACTGCTACAGTAAATATGGATAGACTAGGGTACAGTGGCAGAAAGGGCTAGGTTAGCTGTTAGCAGGCGTCTTTAGGTCTTCATTGTGTTTGCTTTTGTATAGCTAAATATTAAGGATGCCATTGTGAATAAATTCTCCGACAAATATCTTCCCTCTTATATTGTTCACCAAGCCTACAAACTAGTGGGAAATGCTTTATAGGGTCCTGAAGATCGATGTTTACAATCCCTGAGTTCTGATTGGCTAGGAAAATGCACTTAAATAAAGGGTTGTTCAAGGGCAGTTTATTCAACGTTAGAGACGCTGAAACCGGTGCGTTTTGAAAAAAAGCACTTAACAATGCACAATTTGAAGTCTCATTTTTATATCCGGAGAGACTTCTTGCTTTATTCAAAATGGAGACGTGCATTGAAAAACACAAAATAGCATTGCCATCAATGTGGCTTCTGCTGGTAAGCTTCAGTTTAGTCCTGTTTTTTTTGGTTCAGGAAATGCAAAGGTAATACAAACATAAAACTAATGTACATGCAGTAATACCATTACGATAATCCCAAAAGTCCAAAATTCCTCATCATTATTTAGCACTGACATAATTATTCAGAGTGTGTAAACGAGTCTAGTTCGGTCGATATGATCTCACCGCAATTTTTAACACAATGTTTTCTTATGTGTTTTTTGCAGAGCTCCCCTCAAAGCTGTTCTCCTGCCCCCAGTGCACATTTACACACCTTCAGGAGCGATATGTGAAAAGTCACATGAAAAAGGTCCACCCTGTTCCATCAGATCCCGGGAAAGAGCCTTATGTGTGCCAGGTGTGCGGCAAAGGCTATCGCTACCCAGGCATGCTGAAGGCGCACGAGCGCAGCCACACGGGTGAGCAGCCCTTCCAGTGTACCGCCTCCCACTGTGGCCGCCGCTTCTCCTACAGTCAAGCGCTGCGACGCCATCGAACCGTACACAGTCTCAGGACCAGCCCCCGAAGTCCATCCGATGAGGAAGCTGAGCTAAAAAAAGGTGAAGCTCAGGACGATGAATCGTGCATGTACAGCTGCCTGTACTGCAGCGAGAGCTTCAGCTCGCTCAGTGCTCGCCGCGAGCACCACAAGACGCATCCCGAGGACGATTTGAAGCGCTGCAACGACTGTGGAAAGAGACTGAGCTGCCAGGCAGCGTTGATCAGGCACAAACAAGGCCACGAGGGTGAGCAGCAGCACAAGTGTCTGCTCTGCGGCTCCAGCTTTGTGTGCACGACTAGTTTCAAGCGCCACATGCTTATGCATCGGCCCGAGAGGCCGTACCACTGCAGCTGCGGCAAGGGCTTCACCTACAAAGGCGCGCTACTCTCCCATCAGCGGACTCACACAACCGAGAGACGCTACAGGTGTTCCCACTGCAACAGATGCTTCCTTTACCCCGGAGAGCTGAGAAAACACGAAAGGACGCACTCGAACGAGAAGCCATACCTGTGCCCGCACTGCGGGAAGAGTTTCAAAAGGGAAAGGATCCTCCGCGCGCACGTAGCTGGCCACACCGAGGACAAAATCTTCAAATGCTCCTCGTGCAACAAAACGTTCGCGTATAAAGCGAGTCTGACCCGGCACGAGCTGACTCACACAGGAGAGAGGCCGTTCCTCTGCTCTGACTGCGGCAAAACCTTCTTTTCATTCGGCGAGCTGCTGAAACACCAGCGCTACCACACGGGGATCAAGCCGTTCCAGTGCTCACACTGTGACAAGAGCTTCACGCAGGCTTGCTACCTGCAGCTGCACACCAGGTACCACACAGGAGTGCGGCCGTACGCATGCACCCAGTGCGACAAGAGCTTCTTCACGTCGTGCCGCCTAAAGAGACACATGCAGGTCCACACTGACGAGAAGCCGTACGAGTGCACCGAGTGTGGCAAGAGGTTCAGGCAGGCGTATGTGCTGAAAGTGCACCAGCGCAGTCATTCAGAGACAGAACTGAGAGTTTAATAGAAGAGGCTTTGTTTACAGTGTTTTTTTTTGTAATTAATAATAATAATAATAATAACTTCTGTTACATTTTCATTTCGAAATGACGCACTTTCTGTACAAATCAGTAAATAAATGTGCTTTTCGGTCAACAGCAGTTATTGCACGTGGACACGAACTTGTGTGTTTTGTTCATTTCAGCAGGTTGACATCATTTCCTCTTCTGAACATTTTAATACAGTCGAACACTTTAAGGAACAAAATGCACGGATGATTGTGGGTCTGATCTCAAATAACTTGGACACAATATATAGCCAAAGGTATATGAACACCTGACCATTACGCTCATTTCTGTTTCCTGTTGAACATCCCGTTCCAGATTTATTCCTCCTGTGATAGCTGTTATAATAACCTGCACTCTTCTGAGAAGGCTTTCCACTATATTTTCCAAGAAAACTTTACGCTGTGTACTGTAAATTATAAATGAATTTCAGATTTGGTTGACGTCACAAATAATACTCATTTAGTTTTAGTAACACATTTATCCGGGTCAGGGTCATCATGAATCCAGGAGATTGACAGGAACACCAGGTATTAGTCATAATTCATCAGGATAGGGCAACAAGCACACACATCCCCACCTACAGGCATTTTAGCATAGTTTACAGACCAGCATAATATAGGAACCGGGAGGAAACTCAAAAAGACATGGTGGGAATAATAACCTGAGCTCACGATTGAACCGGGAACCCTGGAGCCCTTTTTAAAAAAAATAAAATAATAAAACCTTTTTATTTAGCCCTACTAAGTAATGTGCACTATTCAGATTAGGACAGTTTTTTCATGAATTTGAGTGTGGCACAACCCAATGTTCTTCCATAAGTAACTTTCTATATACCTGAAGCGATGTACTGTGCTTTCAAAGTCCTAAAAAGCTTCTAAAGATTTTAAACTAAAAAAAACAAACAAAAAAAAAACTCATTCTTTTTGTCCACTAGAGGTCAGCACTGCTTAATTCAAATGGTCCACCTGCCAGTATTACAGTTGTAGTGCATCAAGCCCAGCCTTTATTACTATATTATACAGTAATCTAAATCTGACCTGAATAACAAGTCAAAAACATAACTTAAAAGTGTAACATGATTTTAGTACCTAATCTAATATGTTGCTTTTGGTCAAACAGTTGGTTGGGTGGGAAAAAAAGCTTTTCCTGTTTTTTCTTTTCAATCAAGAGAAAAATCAATTCGACATCCTCAAAACACAAAGGCACAAAAGGGCAGATGCCCGTTGGTGCCTGGACTGAGTTCCCCTGCTCCTCCTCCCTGACTCTCAGCTTTGGAGTCCAGCTGTGCGAGCAGAAAGAGCAGATTGGCTGTATAGCACCCTGCTGCTGTGCACTGACCTTCTATACACTTCTGTGGAGCTATGGATAGACGTTGCCATTTGCAATGATATATGATTAGCCTTTAATATTTATGTCTGAATGTAAAGGTGTACTCATTAGGATTTTGTTTTAGGGATTTACAGAGTGCACAAATGAAATATAATGAAAGATTTATAATGAAAGAACAACAAAAAAAAATGCTGTGACCATCAATAATGGGGGGAAAAAAAAACAGCGCCATTGATTTCTCCTCACCATTTGCCCTTGGAGGTAACCCCATTGCCTTTTTTAAAGGCCAAGTAAACCTTGTTAGCTTGATGCATTTTAAATTAGCAATTCTGAGTCTGGTGGAAAGGGAAAAAGACATATTCACCTAGACTTAGTAAGAGAGATTTTATTCTTGGATGAACTGTCTTTCACAAGCCCAGGATGACCAGGTTGTGACTTGGTTAATCTTTTACCCTTTTTTTATTCCTTTAAATTGAACAATAATCCTGTCAATGGAAGAGTTATAAAAATTTCTAGCTAGTTGTATCCGGGACAACCCATCCTCAGACTGACCAACAAGCCAGCTCTTTATGGAATCAGAAACTGGTTCTGGAATGATCACTTCTACACCTGCTTAAAGATAGAGATTGTCTAATCTGAAAAGAATAATTCAAATAGTCAAAATAATGGCAATCAATTTTAGTTCATACATTTCATCATAAAACCATGGACAGACTTTTGTGTCTATTGGGGCTCTGGGCAATAATTTAAGCAGGGGGCCTGTTTAACAGCATTCATCACCATTAGCTTATAAATAATGAATAACTTTGTCAGCCCTCAGGGGCCCCCTACTGGCCGGGGCAGCACAACGTAACCTGCCTTGCCTGTTAATAAGCAGCGCCTCTGACTGTGGGTGTCTGTTTACTTCTTGCGTGTCTGTAAACTTTGAAACCCAGAGAGATGTATGTATTTACATACACTGACTTGACTGTAATCACATTGTACTGTACTGTAGTGGTGAGACAAAAGTATTGAGACAAAAGTGAAATTCTATGTTTTAATGACATTCTCATAAAAAACAACATAATATGAATAATTGTATGCAGTGAAATCGCTTTACAACAAGGAATATTAAGTATGATGTCATTTATTCTTCAAAACCTGCTAGATCCGGCTGGAGACTCTCGCAGTACTCTGGTGTCGCTCGCTCAATCCATGTCTGCTTGATCTCCTCCTGAAGGTCATGTACAGAAGAAGGCTGCTTATGCTTTCTTTAACATTGTCCAATAGTTTTCTATTAGTTTAAGGTCTGGAGATAACCCAGGCCATGAACGCTCCAGAAGCGAATACCATTGTCACATAGTCAGCTTTTCACTATTTATTTTTTTCATTTAATTAGTACAACTCTTTAGCCAGATGGGCGAGAACTATTAGTTACATCATCTGTTTTGTGCGAAGGGAGAACTATAACACATGGCATATGTTGTCTTAATACTTTTGGGCACCAGCGTGTATAAATATGTTGGACTACAGAGGGGGTGGACAGAAACATCTAGTTAACAACTTGTATTTAGGATTGAAATCATCCATCACTGTTTTACAGCCTTCAATAAAACACCAACATCCAATTGGTTTAAAGAGCTTCACGTGGTCACAAATCACCAGGGATCCATACTTCCCATTTTTAGAATGATTAGCTTTCTGAATGGATTTGAACTCCAATAAATTAAAAAAGCAGAGTAATTAAAATGTTCTTTCTGCTTCCTGACTTCTGCCTGGAATAAACAAGTCTCCTGTGGCTTGGAACTCCTGCTTCAAACCAGTTTAAACTGTTCATTACCAGGTTATCAGCGATAATTGGTTCACCAGGCTGAAACGTCATATAGATCATTTATACTGTATATAAAGGAAGAATTTGTTAAACTAGAAATTAGGACAATGAGAAACACGAGGAGTGCATGGAACGAGACAATTTAAAGACTTGCATGCAAGATTCGGAAATCACACTTACAAATGAGCTAATGAGAATAATTAAAGGATCATTTTGGTTGGATGTTAATCAGGGAATGTGTGAGCAGAGACAAGTAGACCAGTGCACATTTTAATGCTTCCTCAGCTCCCAGCACACCTGATTTATCTAATCAACTAATTAACAACCTTTTCTTAATTGAAGTGGGTGTGGCATAGCAAGGACCAAAACACTAAAATATGCAGGGCAGTGATCCTGCAGGAACAAGACTGAAAACCACTGATGTTGTAGTATCACTTTTTTTTTTTTTTATTCTAAGGCATTAAAAAGTGTAGCGTGCAAACATACAGTACGATGCAATCAGTAGACACGATTACACAGGACGTCTAGCATCAGTGGGTGTGCGAGCTTTCCTGATGTTCCTCAACCATATAAATGCGGGCTTTGATTCCCCCCCCCTTTTTTGTCGTGAATGCTGGACACCATTGGAGGTCTTTGGAGGTTTGTGTCTGTATTTACTCACCGTCTATTACTTTATTGTCTTGGTCTGGATTTCATCTTGGCAGCCTAAAGTTAAGAGTGGTCTTGATTTCTGAAGGTTATGGTCTTAATTTTAGGCATGTTAAGCATTTGGAAATGCATGGAACTTAGTCATGGATTCATATTTCATATGACTTCAATATAGTTCTTTTTTTGCATCTGGTTTAACTCTAAAAGTAACTAACATAGCATTTGATTCATTTTATAATGCAATTATGGTGTTCTGTAGTATTAAGTGAAATACTATATCATATTGTTGGAGGGAGCAAGATGGCAGGCATGGATTTATTCATGCATTGACGGGGTGGAAAATGATACATTTATTAGCAAACCAACTGGCCAATTAGATGTTCAGTGAGTTACCCATCCCTAAAAGAAGTGGTGGGTAGTGTAACTTATTAATGCAGAATTAACTAATGAACTTAGGTGCATTACAAGAGACCAGGGGGAAATAAATGGGCAAATGAATTCTTAGTGAAGGAGTTAATCTGTGTAATGAGTTATTATGAATAGTTTATAATATATCCTGCATCTCGATGTTGGCCAATGTTTTGGCTAAGAGCTGGCATATTCTCTGCTCGCAATGCACATAAAAAAGATTTTATTCGTACCTGGCTAGCGTCTACATTTTCCCTGTGTGTAGAGTGAGGTGGGAAAAATCACAAGTTTGAATCACATGGAAGAAAATGTGTTTCAGCTCCAAACCCTAGTTTAGAGTTGTAGAGAGTTTTGTTTCAGATGCTCAACATATTGTACGTCTCAAAGATATCACAATAATTCATATGCATTGGAGATAATAAACAACGCTAAAAGGATTCTCTCTCGTCACATTGTCTAACTCCGCTTCACAAACACGTTTAAATCCCTTAATACCCAAAGATAGGGATTGCTTTTGAAAAGATTTAAACACTGCAAATCAGTTATCTAAGTCTAAAGTGTCAACAAAGACAAATGGGCTCTTTTTTAACCCTTGAAGACACAAAGACACTGTAAGTCACTGTGTCTCAACTTTGCTCTCAATTTTCACTTGCTGTTTTATTTTATTTATTATACACCATAATGAGGTCCTGAGGTCCTATTTGGCCTTTTATTATGTAGTATTTGGTAGATTGATTCAAGGAAAGTGAATAATACCACTACTACAATAATACCACTAATTATTACGTACACTACCGTTCAAAAGTTTTAGAACACTTTCTAACTCCATGATGGTTCCTGATTTTTATTTCTTTCTACATTGT
>JAQQZT010000004.1:17726137-17738575 GCA_030068275.1 Clarias platycephalus | reverse complement strand
TATTAAAATCACCTGATTAGCGGCCGCAGCGCCCCCGCTGGCCGGGAGCCCGTAACCAGGCAACCGCCTGTTACAACCTGCTTAATGCCATGACAGAATTACATGTTTGCTTAATGAACAGGTCTTTTATCTCATTTTCAGGAACGAGTACAAGTGATTGCTCATGGCTCTAACAGATGTTGACGAATACAGTCATATCATAAAATAATGGGTACATACAGCACATGATTATTCTATTCAAATTGTGCTAATACTCTCTACAGTATGCACATCTGAATTAATGAATTAATATTATTGTCACTATTACAATGAGCCTATATTTATTCAGTGTATGGCATTATGTGAATCAATAGTTGTATGCAGAATTTTGGGCACCCCTCGCCAAATTTCACATTAAATTTTTATTATTATTATTATTCTTTTAAAGAAGAACGACCGCTACCACAAACATAAAAAGTACTTTTAGTAAATATTGGAGGAATCTGAAAAAAAAAAAAAAAATGGTATATACAATTTATTTATAATGTTGAGTTTATTCAATTTATAGCATTTGGCAGACACCCTTATCCAGAGCAACTTACAATTTATCACATGTTTTTTGTTCTTTTTTTACATGAGCAACTGAGGGTTAACTGAGGGTTAACTGAGAGCAACAGTGGCAACTTGGGTGTGAACCTGGGACCTTACGATCAGTAGTCCAATGCCTTAACCGATGAGTCATTATGACGTATACAATAGTTTGGTCCCCCCTTCTAATTGTGAAGTATCTGAACATAATTGCCATGTTAGGTCTCAATCTTGTAAATATGTATACAGTGCTTTTGTATCATGCACCCCAATGTGCCAATGAAGACATTGTGTATGGTAGCCATTCTGTATACTATCCACTATACGCCCCCCCCCCCACCTCCCCATTGAATTCCCAACAGTGTTTGACTGATGGTACTTTGAGTCAATAACCTTGTGAACCAGTGTAAGGATAATTTTATTGATGGAGACTTAAAAGCACTTATGTAAGTCACTCTGGATAAGGTCGTCTGCCAAATGCTGCAAATGTAAATAAAAATGTACTGTAAAATTTAAAAATAGATTACTCTGAGTGGAACTTCCATCATGAATGAAAAAAAAGATGCCTTTCGTTTCTGGAGAGAATAAACAATTTGTTAATTGCACTTCACAAAGCAAGAATAAGGGCACGCCACTTGGAAAGGCATGAGCAGAGTTAATATTAGGCTGGCACAGTCTGAATAGTCACAGTAAAAAAAAATAGTCAGTAAATGTGATGAAAACTAGTTTTATGTGAAAACAAATCATGCTTTGCATACATATAAATGTCCAGTCTTCAGACAACTGGCGGAATAAACGAGTTACGATAGCATCCAGGAGAGAAACATCTATCGATCTCTACTCAAGCTTTATTGCTATACAGGCCTGCAGGCAAACATTTATTTTATTTTTTTTAACACTTGTGAAATGGAAAAATTTTCTCTATTAGAATATTATGCATATTATAATACAGCAAAGCGGGGTCACAAACTAGACAGAGCTGCATGTTCTAACACACATAATATCACTGGGAAAAATTGCTTTAAGATATGATATGTCAACAATAATTTCAATAGAATGCATAATAGAGTAGGCAATTCATTTTATAATAAGGCTAATATTATGTGAGATGTTATGAACAATTAAACTTGATTATGAATGCTCATTCCTGAAAAAGTAGCTTCTTCTTTATTTTGAAGCAAGTTAAACAATAAGGGTTTAAAAATGAACACTCTTATGCTAAATATAATCTTTCACAAACTAATATCCCTTAAAAATTTGAACATGGTATAGGTGCCTGTACCATGGTGTGCCGTACCGTGATATTTTTGACAGTACCGTGGTTCCTATTTGTTGAAAATAGTACATAGTACTACATTTTGGTACATGGATTTATCATAGTGCTGTAGTATGGTACTATGGAACACGTGCCAGGATATTGTCAATAAATATGTTATACGTATTTATGTACCATACCATGTATGTATTTATATAGTATAGCACCATTGTACCATGTAAATTTTTTTTATTTTGCCAAACGTGGTGTCACTAGGTGCAAAATAACCTGTGAGGTGCCATTTTATCTGTTTTGGTACCATGCAGTGGTTATTGGGTGGTGCAGTGGTTACTTATTGACTACGATATTAGATATCTGTTGAACTTTGGTAGCCACTGTGGTACCCAATAAATACCATCGTATTCAACAAAATACAGCTGTACTTACTATAGTACTAAGACGGTACCCACTAAAGTGCAATCATACCTACCCTACCATTACCATTGTAATGTTTGAAGTTCCACAGTAACAGTATGATACATTATGGTATGTACTATAGTTCAAAATAGCACACTATAGTACAGTACATACTACTACTCGAAAATTTGGGATCACTTGCAAATTTCTTTGTTTTCCAAAGATAAAGACATTTTCTTCTACTTCACAAACAATTTTATGCATTTCACAAACTTAAAGTTAACTGGACGGGCCAGCAGAGTCTCCGGATCTGAACCCTATTGAGCTGTTTTGGGAGCAGCTTGACCGTATGGTACAGAGGAAGACTTCATCAAGCCAATCCATCTTGTGGGAGACGCTCCAGGAAGCATGGGGTGAAGCCTCATCAGATTATCTCATCAAACAGCTAGAATGCCTATGGCCTGCCAGACTATAATTGGTGCAAAAGGTGTTTTTTGATGAAGGCAAAGTTTGAGGAACACATTCAAACTTTCTTCAAAATCAATATTTTTCTGACTATTTCTGCATGTCTTGTTCTTTAACTATATTTTCTATACAATTTCTAAGTGATCCCAACAGTTATACTAAACTACATACTGTAGTACTACATAGTAAAACATCTTAAGGGATGCTACCATACCATAATATCATACAAGCTAGTGATAATATTGTACTGACATCATGTTAAAAAAAGCATCTCTCTCTCTCTCTCTCTCTCTCTCTCTCTCTGTCCCTCACTTTTGCTTTAAACTGATTTAATACAATATGTTATTTTTTGTCTAAATTGATTATGATTAAAAAACAACCAACACTGTGATTCAAAAGTTTCAAAGTTGAACAAATCTACATGATTTAATGGAGAACCAGCATTCTAAAACACACTGTAACTACAGAAAGCACCTTAGTAAGATCATTTTGCCAGAATCTTAGTTTTAATGTCAAATTAGGATAATTAAAGAAATGTGCAAAAATTAAGTTAAAGACTTAACTTTTACTAAAAAAATGTAAAAAAAAAAAAAGGTTTTAGGGCTAATTTTCAAACATTCAACCAGTGTTTAAGTTGGGTGTATAAACAATACATAATTTTAAGGCATATTGTATTGTATAGAATCACAAATTTTGTATCATTATAGCGCTACATGAAAAATGTTTAGGTAAGATAATGTTGTTAAGTATAACTCAGTTTCTTGTTTTTGCTGCATCATACAGTATGTTGCATCAGTTTAAAATCAAATAAAAAGAATAACTGCGGGAGCTACTGGTACAATCATCCTTTTTCTTTTGTTTTTTTTTAACTCACTTGTGAGCAAAACCATCAGAGGTGGTTGTGAGGTTAAGCTGCATGATGCCCTGGAACTCAGTCTCGTTGCAGCAGTACTTGAAGGCTGTGTTGTTGTGGTGACAGCAGAACATGTAGGTCTTGTTGTCAGAGAGGCGAGGGCAGTGGAAGCCAAAGTGATACCGCCCTTTGTGGTCCGAGTAGGGTTCGCAAACTCTGAAGTGTGCTGAAAGAGCTGTTTGAAAAAGAGAGAGAGAGAGAGAAAGAATATAACGAGAGTTAAATTAAAGATGTTTGAGATACGTACTTTTGATCATATGGAGTCTTTCAAAATAATGTGTAACAGACAAGCATTTTTTAGGATTTCACATTTGAACATATGTGAGTAAAATCTGAATATAATAAATAAAAGAACACAGATCATGCATTTGAGCCCTTCGGTAGATCATAAAATGCATTATGTAATGGCCTAGACGAATCAGTCTGCTGTGTTCAGTCTATATTAAAATGAATGTGCAACATGTGATGAGTATGGTTTACTTCCAAAATAAATGGTAAGTCTGATTGTCTTGTATACACAGAGCACATGTTTTTCAGATGTCTTTTACTAAATAATGGAAGGAAAACGTACAACTCAGTGTTAAATACAAGCCCATGTGTTATATGTGGGAATTTTTCTTTCTTTTTTTTTCTTTCTTTCTTTGAAGTATCATATTAAATCAGTTTTTAGTTAATTAGAACAGGATGCAATATAGGACCATGTGCAATTATCCAAAGGGAATTATTATACATTTTATTTAATATGAATGATCAAATATGTGTAAATTATGAACCCATGTAACCCATCCAGACAAACATGAAATAATCTTACATCAGTAATTGCACAGAACAGACATATCCTGTTGGTCTGTCAAAAGTTGTAATATCTGACAAATGGCACAGACCAGCACCTTGTCCGTTCCAAATTCTGGCCTTCATATATAAAATATATGTTCGCTATTGAGTCTGACTGCACCCTCAGCTGCTTGCCTCCAAGATCATATCTGGTTTTTAACAGAAGGATTGCAGACATGACATCATTTGCATATAGATTAGAGCTATAAAAGAATGATAGACAGATAATTTGAATGGACTGAAGAACTCACGCAGCCCCTCTTCCAGTCCAGAAATCTTTTTTACAGTCATGTGTTTTATGTTTTAGGCTGGAAATAAGGAAGATTATAGTTGTGTATTTATTATAGTATCAAGGCTTTCATTAGGTAAGGAATAAAACACTTCAGGACACAATGTTATTGTGTGATGCAAGACCATATATCTTTTTATCTCTTACATTTACTGACCAGGGTGTACCCTGCCCCATGCCCTTGTGTACGTCTCCTGGGATAGCCCCCTTCCGCGACCCCGTATACAGATCAAAGTGGTATAAATGATGAGTAAGAGTGAGTGAATGAGTGTTACAAGTTGCTCACACTGGAGACTCCTTCCCCAAATATTAAAGGGCAATTTAACCCTACCATGAAATGCTAAAGTAGGCATAATTTATAGGGTTCCTATCAAGCTAAAGTAAGCTAAACATACTTAAAATACTACATATACTTATATTTACTAAACTTACATTTGTAATTTAGTAAAAAAAAAAAAACATAAAGAGGCACTCCAAAGAAAAGGATAGGAAATGTAAATTAGAGGAAAGATCCAGAAAAGAAATGTCAGCAGTAATTGGTTATTTAATTCATAGTTTAATCACAATTACTGTTTCAAATGTTTTAATGGTAAAAATTCAATATTCCAGTGTATTCTTTATATAGTTTGTAGAGGATGGGTTCAACCATGTCACATCCAAACTCCAAAAATGACAAACATTTTCAAATCTACATTTTTATTTCAATTCACATCTCTTTCAAGTGTAATGCGTTCTGCAACTGTCTTTAAAATACACAGTGTTTGTAGAAAACCTGTACTCTCTCATAAATGTTTGTCCGTTTAATGACATAATCCATAATTCTGATAAAATGCTGGCTATTTTCAGGATGTTATTGATCATATGAATTTTGGGGATTTAAAATTCATTCACTGATAATAGGCTTGTCCATGATCTGAGACTTTTTAAAAAAAATATCAATATGACACAAAATGTCACATCCATAATGCCAGAATCACTCTAAATATATGTTTCCTTATAGAAACTTTACAGCACCAATTTTTTAAAAACTGTTTACTCTGAGTGTCTGAAAAAAAGTTATTTTATAACTTAAATAAAGTGCAATTTATTTTGCAGCTGGTACTTCTGTTAAAGCTGCTGTTATATAAAATTACACAACAGTTAGTTCCGACTAAATAATCTGAGGCAGTCCATGAGTGGTGATAATGGACAGTAACAGCACTGGCAGGTTTAACTATATTTAACCACAGATGTTCTAACAATCGTTAATTACACTAACTATTGGTCGGAGAATGGTTGAAAGTAGGACAGCAGCTGACTGCCAAAACCCACATTGAAAATTAATCATGGAAGCATTTTCAGCAAGAAAACACATTTGACAACTTTATGTCATCTTAATCAACACCCGCCAAAACCCGGGACGGCAGGGGAAATGCACATACTTTCACACATCGGGCATATTTATACAAACACATCATGGAAATTAATAATGTTAACCAATTTTATAATATTAAATTTAACCAGCAGATAAGTAAATAATATAAAATCCTATTTCTTTGTTAAAATTTAATGAAAACGGCTATGATGTCCATTACATCAGTGCATGACCTAAATACAAAAATAAATAAATAAATCAGCTTCTAATACACATTAAAACAGGTTATTCTTAAACACATACTTAGGGAATGATGACAAATCAGGGAAATATTCCAAAAATGATATTAGGTGTAATAAAGAAATGATCATGATGATTATGAAACAAAACAACTAATTGAATGTCCTCATTTGACCCCTTGTTAATGTCCATTAAAGCCCAGTACCTGTGTGCCCGGGCATATCGAGGGGCTGTTAATGGTAATAAATTAGCGCTAATAGACAAGAGAGCCAAAGAACCCTGCAGGAGCACCTCTGACCCCATAAAGAGTCTTGAATAGCAGGGGAAGTTATTTGGCAGCACCTCTGCTGAGTATCCATCAACCAAACAGGCAAGAAGTCAAGCCTTAATACAAGGTTCTCATATTTAGGAGGAAGAAAAGAACAGAAGGAGAAAGCCAGGCATATGAAATGAAAACCACCTGTTGAGCCATGTTTTTCGTCTACTATTTCAGCGAAAACCAATCAATGTGTTTTGATTTTTTGTTTGCTGCATTATTAACATAGAGCAGTGTTTTGGTGCTAACAGCACGACCAGCGCTTGTTTTCTCTTCTCACACAATGGAGCGAATGCTAAATAAGTGTTCCTCCAGTGGGTGCCTGGGTACAGAGACACCTGCCTGACAGCCAGCTCAAATACCTGTCTCTATTTCTCTCCATGGTAACCGCTCTGATGTGTGTTTCATTCAGAGAATTGGCTAGCGGTGCAGTTAGACACATGCTGAAGTGATTTAGGAGGTAACAACCCCCCCAGCACCCCACCCCACCCCAACCTCCTTCAACCGCCTACACCCTCCTGTACCTTCCCCCATCTATTTAAAACTGGATTTGGCACATCCACCAGAGCACGTCCTTCTTCTTCAGTACACTTCCCCTCACGAAAAAATTTGTAGGAATTGTCACGAGCAGCAGCGATTTCTTTGAACTTGCTACAGAGAAAGAAATCAGACGCTCTGTAACCTCATCTCTACCCTACAAACTCTTCTTAAAGGCTGTTAAATTCATCATAATTCATGATATAAGATCATATTGCTGTTCTGGACTGCCTTCGTCCTTATTACCGTCATCATGCTTACACTGGAATGCAAAAAGAGTAACCTGTCCATGGATGTAAAACTGCTATGGCACTGTGAAGTATTTTAATATCCATTATCCAAGCAATAAAGCCAAGGAAAGGGAAAGAGATCACTATATTTACTCACCAGGTATATGGTATTTCTTATTTCATTCTTGGATTTTTTTTTTTTTTGCCAGTATGTATAATGTGCCAGATGTTTTTATATAAGTATATTAACATCTATTCAGATCAGGAAGAGACTCATTTGGTTGGGCCTGGTTCTTCATTAAACCTAGACGTAAAGGTTCTGGTTGGCTCAATGGATTTATAGAGGTTAAAATCTTGAGAGTTTTGGCCAACACGGCGACTCAGCATGTGTTTCCTGGCAAGACACTTTGGGCGTGTGAATCAACCTGGTTATGATTTTATAATAATGGCAGATTGTGGGTTTTTTTTTTTGTTGCTCATAATAACTGGCTGACTGACTGTGAGAGAGATTTCCTTTTAAAAGATATTAAATAATCACAGATGTTTGAAAGTACTCCCTGTCCTCAAACGACTTGGTATAATTGTGTCCATCTATGTTCCAATTACCATGTCTGCCTCAGGAAAAAATATAAGAGGATATGCGATATCGCAGGCAACGAAGAATAATAGTCTTGGAAATGGTTTATTTCACTGATAACGTTATACGGCAGATTGTGGTAAATTACAGGATGAATAGAGTTTTTCACATTTCTCGCATGCAGTTAGGTAACAAGTCTTGGAAATGGCTTATTTCACTGATAAAATTATAGGGTTGATTGTGATAATGTACAGGATAAATTGGATTCTCACATTTCTGCCATGTAGTTAGGTAACTGTGTTATTTCAACGTCAATTTCGAAATTGTACTTGCTATAGTTATAGTCCTAAAACTATAGGGTTAATCTCACTCAGCATTGGTGGACCCAGAGCATATCTGGGGACCATTGGGTGGGATGCAGGAATATTCGCAGGACTGAATAGTAATCCACTGGTGTATACCACGCACATACACATATTCACACCTAGGGGATTTTAGCATAGCCAATCCATGTACAAGCACGCGTTTGTGAACTGCAAGCTAACCGAGTGGTAATTTGAGATTTTAACTATATTGAACTCTTTTCCAGATCATTTTGGCCATGCCGCATATCTCTAAGCTTGTTGAGAAAGAGCCAACCAAAGTTTTATAAAACACCATTGTGATAATCTGTCCTTTGATCTAACATGATCAAGCATGCACTTGTTGACTTTCCCATGTTTTATATCAAGTCAAGGTGAGTTTGTTAGATCCTGTACATGTAGTCCAAACCTTTGACTCAATTAATTCAGGCAAATACTCCTAACAGACCGAGTTTATAACACAATACAACCATACTTTTCGCCAAAAGTTGTTAATGTCGAGTTATCTGGGAATTTGCACATCAGCCCCTACTTCAACCTCGAAAAAAGCCATAGCCAACTACAGGGGACACGGGAATCAATTCTGGAATCACTTTTAATTCTTGTGTCTGACAGTTTTGCGGGTTACACAACAATTGTTCAAAGTAGATTTAACTAAGTGAGGGAGAGAGAGCAAGGTCGATAACCTTAAATGAAAACCAGAAAAAGGGTACATCACTATTCCTGGTAAATAACAGTTAAATCACTACTTCTAAAAAACAGCAGTTAGATAAAATTTAAACAAATACAACAACAGAATTATTTAACTAAGCTTCTAACACAACTAACTAACACATGCTATTCTATTAATCCTTTAAAGGACATGTAATACACAACATCATATAAATTTTTTTGTGAATACATGGAAACACTTAAACAACAATCATAGCATAACATAAGTTACTCTTTCTCTTGTAATGAGCACTATAGTGAATAAATATCAAGTAACTCAATCAAGATTCAAGTGATCAGTCCTTCGTATAAGTATGAGATGACCAGAAGCCGATGCGCTTCCCTGTCTCACATGTTACTGACTGCAGTCTCTTACACGCAAGTTTTTATACACAGACCCTATACTGTTACATCATAGTAGATACTGTGAGATGGCAATTCTCTGTCACAGATGGTGCTTGTATGTTGAGTCTGTACCTTTGCTCCATTTGCTCCATTACTGTGAGGTAATGCATACTGTGATGTCATACTCTGATCGTGTCAAAGTTGTTCCTCGTCGAGTGACTTCAGCTCCACCATTTCACTTATTTAACTTTACAATTAATCCTTGGCCATTATATACTTATTCATACTTGTTGAATATCCCATTCCATTTGCTTTCATAATAAACTCTTCTGAAAAGGCTTTCCACTAGATTTTGAAGTGTGGCTACAGGGATTCATGATCATTAGTGAGATCAGGCACTGATGTTGGGTGAGAAGGATCCAGTTTCACTCTCCCTCACTCATCTTCTATACCACTATATCCTGTATTCAGGGTCGCGGGGGCCTGGAGCCTATCCCAGGAGGCTTAGGGCACGAGGCGGGGTACATCCAGGACAGGGTGCCAATCCATCGCAGGGCACACACTCACTCACACACTACGGGCTATTTGGGAACGCCAGTCAACCTAAACTGCATGTCTGTGGACGGTGGGAGGAAACCGGAGTACCCAGAGGAAACCCACCAAGCACGGGGAGAACATGCACACAGAGACGGAAATCGAGCCTGGCTGGGAATCGAACCCGGACTCTGGAGGTTCAAGGCGACAGTGCTAACCACTACACCACCATGCTGCCAGGTCCAGTTTCAGTTCATCTCAACGGTGTTCAGTAGGGTTGAGGTCAGGGTGTTGTGTTGTTTAGCCATATATTGTAGTATATCTGTATTTGTTTAGTGCTCCAAATATCCATATATTATATATAATAAATATAGGAGCAAGCACTATAAGTATGGTCTGTGGATTCTGACTCTGACACAAGTTGGCCTGAATAACTGCTCTCAACTAGACATGTGTGTGGGTCTGTTTTAAATTCAACTTTCAGAGTTATTATTTTTGCTTGTACCTGCCAGTGATATCTTTAATGAATGTAGTTGGTTCTTTTTCCACAAAATATAAACAACCAATTAACTTGATTTTCATTCTGTGTCCTGCTGAAATTCTTTTGGCATGCTCAAAAAAAATCCAAATAATGTATGTGTATTTGGTTACATAAATGTTGTGCAGATGACAGCTGTTACTAACTAGGATGCAAATTAGTTAACGATAATATTTACGAGGGCCATTCGAGTCAAACTGGGACTCGATGTAATTTCTCATAAATTAAGGCCAATAAATAAAACCGATTGACACTTAAAGAAGACTTCAAACACAGTACAGTGATGAGACTTTTAGACGCAATAAAACATTTGAATGGTGCCAACTTTTTAAAGAAGTCTGCACGTCCGTGAATGATGATCTCGGCCGAGGTGGCTCGAGTCCAGTGAGGTCGTTCCCATGAACATTCAGGGAGTGGAAGGTCTAATCCTTGAAAATCGATGAATAACTTGTCGCCAACTTGCGGAAGAGATGCATCTGTTTTTGGGAACTGTAAACACATTCCTCGTACAGTTTTGACCTCGTCCCAAGCCATTTCCACATGTTTGGGCCATTAAAGGAGTTCCTGGGAGGCCGAGGTTTCAGACATGAAGCAGGCAGTCTGATTATTGTTCTGACAAACTGATAAAACTTTCTCTCTTTATGGTATCCAAGCACTAGTGAAACGCTGGGATGAGTGCATTAGTGTAGCAGGGGATTATATAAAGAAATCTCTCATAACTATGTTGTGTTATTTTGCAGAATCAAAATGAATTCCCCTCATAAAACATAACTTATTGTGGTAAAATGTGGTTGGACAATTTTTTTAATTTTAGTACATGTACTGGCGCTTACCTGCAGTCGAGAGCAGGAGGAAGATGATGGCCAGGGTGTTGGAGGACCAGTGGCCTCGCATGGTCATCTCTCTGTCCTCATGAAGGAAAAAGGGGTGCCGGATTGAGAGAAAGGTGTGACCTAACACACATGCACCGCTTTCTTTCGTCTGCTTACTCTCGTCATGCTGCAAAATGAAAAAGAAACAAAGGTTTGTTTTACATGTGTACAGTCAATGATATGTGGCCTAATGAGTCTAACAATAAAGGTCAATAACATGATGGATGAAATAAAAGATCTTAGAAACACAAAAAAAGCAATGTGGCAGTTTCAATATAAATAGGCATCTATATACTTTCAGCTTTAGGTAAACTCTGTGTAGCCACAATTACATCTTGTTTTATACCTGCTGTTGAGAACATTCTTGTATGATCATTACCATGCTTTTTGTCTGTCTCAGTTTTAGTCCAGGAATATATTTTCTAATTTTCTTTTGGCCAACATTTAGCTCAGCTGTGCACTTGCCAAAAAAATAAAGGTACTCCAACTCAGTCATCCAGGTCATTAAATTGTCTCGTGGTTGTAAGTCACAGGGACTGAAATTTGCTATGGCCTCTAAGAATTTTTACATTTCATTTGAACTATTGGGCTTCATCTGGCTCACAAAAAGTCTTCAAGATTATACTGAGTCTAGGTGCTCCAGGACTTACAGCTACATGATATCAGGTCTACTGCAGGTACCAGTATAAAGTTTGGAAACTTCTTCTTCAATGGTATTTCTTTTTCTATTGTTTTCAACATTGTATGTTAATACTGAAGACAATAAAATTATGACAGAACCGATATGGAATGATGTAATCAACAAAAATTTATTAAATAACCCAGAATATATTTTATATTTTTGATTCTTCAAAGCAGGGACTTTTTGCTTTGATGACATCTTTGCACACTCTTGACATTCTGTCAGTCAGCCTCATGAGATAGTCACCTGCTATGGTTTTCAAAAAGAGTTCCCAGAGGTGCTGATTACTTGTTGGCTGCTTTTCCTTCACATGTCACTGTAAATCAGTGGTTCTCAAAGTGTGGGGCGCGCCCCACTAGTGGGGAATACAGACATGACAGGTGGGGCGCAATGAACGGGA
>JAQQZT010000004.1:17695439-17709361 GCA_030068275.1 Clarias platycephalus | reverse complement strand
TCTCCACATCATTGCATTCAGTTTTTATTCACAATTTGTTTAGTGTCCCAACTTTTTTGGAATCCGGTTTGTAGATTACATTAAAGAAATAGGAAAAATAGTTTTACCATGACAAGCTGCAAGGTGTCTAAAGATACGGTTTAAAAAACAGTTATTTATGCAACAACCTCATGCAGCAGCCTCGTTTCCCCTCTCGTCTGTTCCAACCACTCAGCATTCAGCAACACCAGTATACTAAACATCGGCATGATCATCTGTCATCATCTGCACCTGTTTCTCACTGGTTCATGCCTAAAATTAGATGTTTCTTCTGCTTGAATGATTCGTAGTGGCTGTGTGGCTTAACTAACAAAAACACATTAAAATGAAACTGGTCAGGTTCAAGGACTGGACTGAAAATGGGAGCCAAAAAAGTCCTTCAGGAAGCCTGGAGAACTATTCCTCAAGACTACATTAAAAATACTAGAATGTCAGGGCCTCCGAGTGGTGCCCTATCATCTGGAGATTGCTGGTTCGATCCCCGGGTGATGCTGTAACCTCTCACAGCCGGAGGTCTAGAGAGCTGATTGTCCGAGCTCTCTCAGAGGGGAGGGATGAGAGGTACTCCCTTCCCGTCTGTGAGCTCATGCAAGCGGAAGGAGTGGATAGCGCTGTCCTCCGAGTGTGTTATGCCGCCCCCAGTGGTGCGTGAGCAGCACTAGTGACGGGGACACCCCTAGTGACGGGGACACGATTAAATTACATTTAGGCTCTTATCCAGAGTGACTTACATTTTTTAAATCTCATTATACATCTGAGCAGTTGAGGGTTAAGGGCCTTGCTCAAGGTGGTTGTGGGGTTTGAACCTGGGATCTTCCGAACCGTAGTCCAATGCCTTAACCACTGAGCTACCCCTGGCCCTACTACACTGTAGTATAGTACCAGTATAGTACCAGTATACAACAAAACTTGTCATACAACAAAAAAGTGCTGGGTCATTAAGAATTCCAAGCCACAAGAATTGGTCCCTCAGTTCATTTAACTATTAAGTGTCAAGACAAAGAGGAGCCTTAAATCCTGTCTTCATTGTATCCTCAGCAGTGGTGTTTAATGAGTATGTTCTTTTCTAATGGCACGTTTGGAAGTCAGTCCAAATATTTAGCAAGATTTTGCTTCTTTATGAACTGCAAATTTGAACTGGACATAGGCAATATCGTTGCTTACTAAAAGTATGGCTTATTTCCCAGGACTAACCAAACTGTCTTTTGAAATCACTCATCATGATGTCAAAGCACAAAAGTTTGTATTTTAAAACAATGTACTTTAAAGCACCGGGTTTGGCCCTCTAATTGAAAGCGAATTCTCATGCCTTTTCATGACCCCAAGCAGGATATATCTTTTAACTTTTGAGCATTTTTCTGACAGGTCTTCTTGTGCCACCTTTGTTCTTTATTTCTCCTATTCTCCACCTCTACTACCTAGAGTATCTACTGTACCACCTCCACTCGCACAGCCCTACTAACTGCACCTAATCAATTAGCTGACCAATGATAATTTTAAGGAAACCTTTGAGGTGGGTTGTTTATTTACATTACCTGCTTACTAGGAATATTCCCAGCCATGTGGCTTTTTTCATACCACTTTATTAGATTTGTGTTTGACCCAGTTTTGGTGGATAACACTTTCATCCACTCAACCCTCTTGTTTCCTAAATGGCTTGCACTTGGAAATATGAATGGGAAACCTTTAAGGTTCTTTACTAAAGCATTAAGGCTTCACCCAGGTCAGCAAACCAACAATGCGGGAACTATATAGGAAAGTACACTGAAGAGCTTTCAATAGCTGGGAGTTTGCCAACTGGCAACTGCAGTAAAGGGCAGCCATGTATAAAACCCCTGGGTTGAAGTCAGCAGATTGTCAGTGAGACAGTTCAACAAGAGTTGATGGTTCAGGCTGCAAATAGTAGATTTTTTTCCCTAAGGTTTACATCTAACTAGGTTTTCTCTTCTGTGTCAATTATGTAAATTTGCAGGGGGAAATACTTACAGTACTTTGTTAGTGTCAGATTACGTTGATGATACCAACCAATGAAAGACATCAATATTTATAAACACGTGCGCATTCACATCATAGAGATCATAAGAATATTATGTATTCATTCAATGCATTATCATTTTTATACTTATAGTATTTAAACCCGTCACAGCAAATAAAATTGTTGAACAAATTTGTTATCATGCATTTTCAGACATTGCATGGAAGATATATAACTTTTATTAATAGGAACTCTTTTTATTGTTGTTGTTGTTGTACACATACAGTAATGTGCAAAAGTCTTGACCCATCTTCAATGCTTCATATTTTGCTTCCAAAGAGCCAGACGTTCTTGTATTTTTAATGTAGCCTTGAGAAATAGTTCTTCAGAAGGAGGTATTTTTTGGCTTTCATTTTTGACAAGGTTTTGACTCTCATTTTCTGTCCAGTCCCAGTACCTGACCAGTTTCAGGGGAATATTTTTAGTGGTTAAGCCACAGAGTGACCTATGAATCATTAAAGCATAAAAAACATCTAACTAATGGCTTGAGCCAGTAAGATACAAGTGCAGATGATGACAGATGATTAGGTCTGTTAGCGATTAGTATGGCGATGCTGAATTTTGAGTGGTTGGAACAGACGAGAGGGGAAATGAGGTTGCTGCTGAGGTTGTTACATAAACAATCACTTTTTAAATTGTACCTTAGGGCAGTGAAACATTTGTTCCCATTTCTTTAATTTAATCTAAAGAAATGAAATAAATTCAATATGAAGAAATGATTGGTGAATCAAGACATTTGAACAGTACTGTACCCCATACTAACTCCTCTATGACATGGTTTGAGCCTAATTCTGACAAAATACCCTGTTTCGAACATGTTCTACCAACATTGCTCCTGGAGACTACATAATAGTATGCAAGATTGGAAATGATAAATGCTCTAAGTGTAACTGTAAATTCATTAAAAAAACATACACAAGCCAGACAAGCAGGCAGACTCATAAAGAGATGTCAGATGGGTTGGGTGGGGGGACGGGGGGGTGGGGGGGACGGGTAAAAATTAAAAAAGGAGAAAGAAGAAAGAAAACAAGCTTCAAAGTGGAGCTGGGTGGATAATGTTCCCATGGTTTGATGTTCTGGATACTTTTGCTTTTAAAAACGACCATAAAATAATAAACAGCAGGACAAATGTCTTCATCTGAACCAGCTGCTTTTTTATGTTCTAAAGATCACGTATGGTTTGCTTGTTGGACGTTGGCATCAGAGGCACACCAAAGAGGACTGTATTCTGAATGTTTCAGTTTTAGACCAGAATGTCAGGGTCTAAAGCAAGCCAGTGTCAGTGTGTGTACAGTATGTGTGTGCATGTGTATGTGTAGTGGGTGATACTGAGGTGTGTTGTCGGTGGCAGGTGGTGGTGGGTTAAAACCCATTATAAAGTTCCACAGTGCTGTTAAATCTAGTTCTGATTGATTCTGATTAGAAGGTGTTTATTAGTTTTCTATAATAAATATAATAAGTTCAAGCTCACCTTAAAAAAACACATTATCCGGGCACTTCTTTGGTTCATGTGTAAAGTTTTCCCTTGGTTTTGCTTTCCTGTCAGGGTCCCCTGTAGATGCGTTCATCCATTTCATTTTGATGTTTGATCTCTTCAAACATGAAGTTGTTGCAATATCCGCCTTTTAACTGCGCTTCTAATTTTATTTTATAGCAACATCACTGCAAATGTTTATAAGATATAATGCTATTTGCTTAAGAACCGGAGCGCAATGACTCTCATGCACGTTTGCACACCCACAGTTATTACAAGAGCCATAACACCTACAGTACTGTACATTATGTGAATATTGTTACCTTTTTATCTATTCCAAATAAATTTACAATATGCTTTATTGCTTCATATTTCTTAGTTTGTGTTAGCTACCAGCACAGCTGTCCTGCTGAAATCCTTCTGGCAAAGTTCTCTCCCATGTCAATGCATGAATTGATGTTGTGAATTAATTAATTACCCTTTAAAGTTTAATCAACCATTTTGTTTGTTTTATTGCCTTATTGATTTTTCTGCATGACATGAGCTTTACTAGGCTAATGATTGGATCTTTAGGAGCTTACATTGGGTTTTACAAAAAACCATCCTCTGTCTTCCTCCATTATTTCTAATGCCAAAATTGTGACATATTCTCATATTGGATTGACGTAAAAGACACATGAATTCTGATTCAGAACAAAGTCACATTGCAAATAACCAAATCTGTAGCTGATTTAGGAGCACATATGGATGTGGTCCAAATAAGGAATTAAAAAGTTCATATTCCGTATATTTTGTGCCATTTACATTGGCATGAAAAAAAAAATCAGATCTGTGGCACATACAGTGCTGTGAAAAAGTGTTGTTGTTGTTGTTTTGCATATTTGTCACATTTAAATTATTCAGATCATCAAACTAATTTTAATGTTACACAAAATTAACCCAAGTAAGTAAAAAATGCGTTTTTTAAATGATGATTTACTTTATGGAGGGAAAAAAGCTGTCCGAACCTGCCTGGCCCTATATAATAAAGCCCTTGCTAAGCCCTTGCTAAATCATCAAAAAACTGATTTTTTATTAGTTAAATTTCACTTGCCACACCCAGGCCTGATGACTCTCAGACCTGTTGAATCAAGAAATTACTTAAATAAAATCTGCTTGATGCAGTGAAGCACAATAAAAGATCTAAAAAAGCAACATGATCTAAAAAAATTTTTTTTAACTGTGCCAAATATCCCAAAAACTACAAATTCAGGAAGAACTTTTCATGGCACTATATGGGCAAAATAAATAAATAATCGCATTTGGGCCACATTGCCAGACAATGTGAATAGCTCAAGATGTTACACACAATAAACAGAAACTACAGTTAGAGGTAGAACGTATGATGTTCATTGCTAAATAAAATAATTGGAATTGTTGGAAAAATGCCATGGAGGAATAAAAACACACTGACATACCATTCTACACAATAGTCAACTTTATAGATAAACCTAAACAATAATAACTGCCTTGCTTGTACTGAGTAGTCTCAGGTACAATTTGTTCAGTTTATAAGGGTATTAGCCGGTAGGTTTTAATTAGCATCTCAGAGAGCATCTTGGAGACTTGATTCTATTTTTGCAGGTAAAATCTGACAGGCTTTTTAATTATTATTTCTGTCTGAAAAGTAGTGTGTTGTGTAATTGTTTTCTTTTTCAACATGCAGCATTTTCCCTGTAACATTTATTATTATTATTATTATTATTATTATTATTACATATAAATTTAGAAATCAAATGTTTTTGTACTGACTCAGTAGCAAAGAAATCATTAACTTCTGCAATTACAAATTAGAGTGCTTATGTCATCTGTACAGCACTGCAGTTCCATAGCCTTAAATGGTTAAAGAGGTTCTAAATTATTTATAATATTTCAGAATTGTTACATTTAGAACAGTTATTTTTATCTTTGAATCATTTGCTTTGCAGCTGCTTTCAAGTACTTGGCACCTAGTAAATGATCTTACACGTGCGTTTTGTAAGAATTTCTTTTTCCTCAGGAGGTTAATCATTTTAAGTACTTTATTTTGATAGATAGATAGATAGATAGATAGATAGATAGATAGATAGATAGATAGATAGATAGATTTTAAAGGTATGTCTTTTTTTTCATGTGACTAAGATACCTAAAACCTGTACTGTCTTTGTATATTAACAGTGTGGGTGCTTTATGTGAGTGTGAGGGTGAGTATGAGTGTGTGTGTGTGTGTGTGTGTGTCTCCCATCTAACAAACAGCAAATCTGTCTGTTGTTAGGTTGTCCTTGAAAACACATACACATTTACAAGAGACTAATAAGATATTACTCAACCTTCTGGTAAAGGCCCTTTTCGCTGTTCATCGGTACAAACCAGGCCATGCTGATTTACACACTGGCATCTCTGGGAAAACTGGGTTGTCTACATTCTTTATACCTCGTTGTGAGAAATGTAATCTTCGGAAAAGGAAACCCTAATTGTCCAGGATAGATAACTAATTTCACACACCAGGGTAATAGTACAAAATTGGATGTTTTGTTTGTCAGGTTGAATTGAAAGTAGCCTTCAGTTTTAATCATTATCATTGCTGCTTTAAATTGAAATTTAAGTCGTGTGATTGTTCTTTTATTTTGTGAATATCCCCATGATCAAAGAAAACAGTGTGAAAGCTTTTGGATGTCCAAATTGGTTTACTTAATCCTTTCAATTTGAGACAGTAAATCTTATTTCACTAGGGATCAAACTGTGTAGTTTTTCCTCACTTTTTCCTCAACACAAGGCAAGTTTGAAGGATCAGCGTAATGAAGTATCAACCTCAAGAGTGGCAAAAGCATTCTTAAAAGGCCTTTTTGAATCTGTGGAATGGGAAGCAAAAAAGCATACAAATGGATGTGTTTTAGCTTTTGGTTTCTCTGACACACACTGCAGAAATGGCACATATTACAAAGATTACTTGTATAAAAGATTGGCACAGACTGAATATATATTACTTTGGCTTTGCCACTTTTTGAGATCACATACATTTGAGGCTCTTACTATGCTGATTATTTAATTCCCACAACAATGAGAGCAACAACACTTTAAAGCTGTCATTGAGGAGAAAATGTTCCATGTTAGAGTGGCGCGTTCCAATAAGTGCAGAGTATAGGTAGGGGCGTGTGTCATACACATTATTTGTTTTTTTTCTCAGGAAAGGTTAGCCTGATGAATAGATGGATGCCAATTATTTTTGTAATTTTTCAATTGACACTTACTGCATTAGTCTCTTCTTTCATGTGACAGCAACCAGCTAGAGCGGATAATGGTCAGGATATGCTTCCTCCAAGAAGCATGAAACCAACTACCGGATCTTTTCAAACTCATGCTACTGTATGTGATTGTGAAGCAAATTAGACAGTTCTCTCATCATGATTGGATAGCGTCATGTAGATTGACAGGGGACACAGTAATGACATATGGTTCAGCCAAATAGGTGAACACCATCAACAGAATAGCTCTTGTACTTGGAAGTGCTTCCAAGTACAAGTCAAAGTCGTCCTGCCAAACTAAGTAGTGGTACAAATGTCTTGTTGGGATCACAAGCAGAAAAAATGGGGGAAGAATCAGTGCTCAGGTCCTGAGGCCATGCCATCCTGTTTCATCCAGCTGTCTGCCTGGAAGAAACAAGAAAGGCAATGTGTTGACTTGGCACCTCAACAAATATACCGTCAAGAAAGAGTGAATTTATTGTTGTGTTTTGCTCTGCAGCATCAGATCTTACTCTGGCAACTGTACTCATTGGAGTGGCACAGATGGCTGGAGGAAGTTCCTAGATTAGTTTACAAACCTAACATCTTTGGGATTTTCTCATAAGGGGCGAGAATGATGGCAGTCAAGTGGGTCATTTCAACATAGGCACACAGGATGTCTTAGTCAGACATGGTGTCCTTGACATAGTCAGTGCAGAGGCAGTCTACTGTAGCTCGATCGTATCTTCAGCTAACAAACGATTCAAACACTGGCTGCATGAGCGAAAGTCTTGCAGCATGGATATTTTTGGCTACTCATAGCAGGGAAACATGGCACAGGTGAATAGGGAAAAAAAGAGGTTCACTTTGCGAAGGGAATCCCAACTCCAAAGCTGTGGATTAGTGGAAATCCATTTAATTTAAAAGGCTCAGCAATGAACAGGTCATGGTATATTGAGTTAAAAACATTCACTCACGATAGCAGCACTGTTTTTTAGAAATATACAGTACTGTAGAGGGTAAAAGGCTGAAGGAGACCTCAGCTGGGATGCAATGAGAGAATAGTGCTGTTATGAGTAATAATACATGGCATAAGCCTATAGAGACAATGATGCAAACAGTGCAGAGTGAGATTAACTAATGGAGGCTAAAACTAGTGATGGAAAATGGACTTGATGCTAATCGGTTCTATGGATCTCTAAAATGGCTGCAATTTTACAGATTATGAGTCTTTACTGAGTTTTTGCCAATGCTGTTAGAGTCGGATGTGATTCTTCTTATGCAGGAAATAAAACATGATAAAGGATGGACTAATCCCTAATGAGAATGTGTCAGCTTTTGCTGTTGTGCTAAATCTTAACTCATGCACTCGCTAAATTGGTGTAAATACTGTCCAAGAAAGGCTTAAAAAAAATCTATTATTTATTTCAGGTTCAATTCAATTCAATTCAATTCAATTCAATTCAGTATATACACTTTTAATATGGTCATTGTCACAAATCAGCTTTACAGAATAGAAGATATTATGGAAATGAGTTGTATTACGAAAATGTGTAGGGAAATATGTATAAATCATAATTATCAGATTATCCCTGATAAGCAAGCCGAGGCCTTTCCATTGGCAAGGAAAAACTCCCTGAGATGGCAATAGGAATAAACCTTGGGAGGAACCAGACTCAACAGGGAACCCATTCTCATTTTTTTTCTCTCTTGGTGTTAGGTCAGTTATGGATTTAGCAAATACAGAATCTCTGTTTTTCTATCAATTTGTTTATTAAAGAGTAAGGTATAGGCTTGTATGTTAATTAGTATATCTTAAGTTTGATTTATGCTTCTGAATCAAAGCTACACCATAGATCTCATGTAGATATCCCACACGTAACTACACTTCGAATCTTCGGTGACTTCTTCCTCTACATTTCCATTTGTGAATTGAATTGAATAATGACAAAACAACCATGGACCAACCATGGACCAAACCATGGACCAAAGAAAATCAAAGAAGTTAAATATTAATAAATATAAAAATAAATATTTTCCCAGTTGAAGTAATTTCAATAAAAGTAACTTAACTCTTGTTTAATATCTATTAGCTCCAACTCCAGCAGGATCCGCTTATTTTCATTCTTCTTCATTTGTAGCACAACAAAAAATGACACAAAAACCAACACACAAGTAAAAATGCTTACAACACTGTAGGCCACTTGCCTACAAATAGCCTACAGTGTGGGTTCTGTGTAGATTTGTTTTCTGATGACTCATGACTACAGTCACTCAATAGTTCAAAACTTAAATTCCTACAAACAGTTTTGGACCTGAGCCTCCAATAACGAAAATGTGTTACATAGTACCTTAAACACAGCTGCTATACTGAACTTTCATCCTCCCAACACAGTTGGACTGATGATCAATCCCTGCTATCCGTTATCACCAAAATGAGGATGGGTTCCTTGTTGAGTCCTCTCAAGTTTCCTCCTATTGCCCTCTCAGGTAGTTTTTCCTTGTTACCATCACCCTGGACTTGCTCATCAGGGACAATATAATAATTTTGATTTATACATATTTTCTCACACATTTCATACTAATTTCCCTAACTTCCACCTGCAGGTTCCAGGTTCAATTCCTGCCTCGGGCCATGGAGTTTGCATGTCCTCCCAGTGCTTGGTGGATTTTCTCTGGGTATTCCAGTTTCCTCCCACAGTCCAAAGAGATGCAGATTAGGCTAATTGGCATTTACAAATTTCCCATTGTGTGTGAATAAGCGTGTGAGTGTGTATGTGTGTCTGCCCTGCGATAGATTGGCACCCTGTCTATGGGTGTACCCCACCTTGTGGGGATAGATAGGTCTTAACGAAACATGTTGAGTGATTAAATGTGGATTACTTGCCATGCTGATTTTCTTTTTTAATACTAGTCATTAAAATGTATTAATCTAGCCAGGTTTCTCATGAAAGACCTCAATTAACCTGGAACTGTAATAATTGCTACTATTCAGAAGCTCCATCATTTTAAATTTCAAGCTGTGCTTTTAAGATCAGTGAAGGTAGTCAAGGCCATGGTTCGGTACAGCAAAGCTGCTTGTGTAATTAAAACTTCAGCACAATTCAGCCTTTGGTAAGATAGTTAAATAGGCTGGACTTTAGATGACAGCAGGTGTTATCATCAGCAGAGATCTGTCTCCATGGTGACGCTGAAGCCATGAAGCGATTTAAAGTTATTGGATGGTTGATTCTGTATATCTGTTTGTCACTTGGGGGTTGAATAAACATTTAGATGTTTGCCAGCTTGTGAAGTTGCTCAAATGGAAATAACGATATTCATGTAAGAGCACTTTGTGTTGAAATAAAAGACAAACATCATTTCATGACCTTCATCAGCATAGCCATCTATAAGACATAAACAAAAAGACATTCTTGCTTTGGTAGCCTGATATTTACAAACAGAGGTATTAAAATCACTGATGCATTCATGTGATTTTTACACTCGCTAGTTCAATAAATGATAGCCTTAATTGAAAAAACAAATGAGTGAATGTTGTAAAATTTATTTATTTAATCAGGGAAGAGTTGAAAATTACAAAGGAAGAAAAGTTTGTATACAAAAATAAATAAGATCATACTGTTCACGCACATGAGAAGCATGAGGATTAGGATTTCCTTAGAATAAAATAATATGAACATAAACAGTGATTACAGTCAGTTATGCTTTTTTGGCATTTGGCCTCAGTAAACTACCATATTTAATTAGAAATGAAACCCTCAAGACTTTCAGCTTCAATGGATTTGACCAAAAAAAGTGTGACATTAACCATTCCGGAATTACAGCCATTTTCATACACACATACATTTATTCCATAAATAATGGAACGCATGGGTCACAAGCAGTTGCTTGGCCAGGTGTGGCCTGTTCCCTCATTATTAATCCTTTGTTTCACTGAATTCTAATGTACCAAGAGATGTCTATGAAAGGGATGGAGGCCATTGTTAGACTGAAAAACAAAATAAGCCTTCTGAGAGATGACAAAAACATTGGTAATGGCTTATTCAATAGTTTGGAACATGCTTGAAAAGAACAAATTAACTACCAAGCTCAGCAACAGCAAAAGGCCTCCAAGACCACAGTAAACAACTAAAGTGGATAATCACAGAAATCTGTCCATGGTAAAGAAGAACCCTTTCACAGCATCTAGCCAATTCAAGAACACTCTTGAGGAGGTACAGGTGCAGTAAAGACCTAGCAAAGCATCTCAATAAAGGTAACTCAGCAGTTGGTCATGCTCATGGGTTCCAGACATCAGGTAATTACTGACTGTAAAAGATTTTCATCCAAGTATCAAAGGCAATCCTTATGTTTATAATTATATTATATTATTCCATTGTTTATGAGCCACCCAATGTGGTGTGTGTATAAAAATGGCTTCAGTTCCTGAATGGCGAATAGCACACTTTTGTCAAACACCTTGGATTAAAGCTGAGAGTCTTCACATTTTGAGTATTTCATTTCAAATTCAAGGTTGTGGTATTCAGAGTCTAAATGCCATTTGCCAAAAGAATGTATATTTGTTCCAAAATGTATGTATATATTTAACATTATTAAAGCCAGGCTTTCTCAGTAGAACATTGCCCAGAACCTCATACGGCTTCTGCCAGATGTCTTCTTGCCATAGTGCATCCTGGTGCCATCTCTTCCTCAGGAAAGTGACTCACATGCACCCAGCTGTCCAAAAAAGAAAATGTGACGCATCAGACTAGAGTAACTTCTTCCCTTGCTCCATGGTCCAGTTCTGAAGCATATTTGTGCTTTCAGGGGTGGAGAAGGGTCAGCATGGGGACTCTGGGGTTACCCCAGCCATCATAACCAGCATTAAAAAAGCTACTAAAAAAGTTCAGTTTTTAGTAGTTCTTCTGTGGGAATGAGTCAAGTGGAATAGTTTTCACTCCCCATGCACATCAATAAGCCTTGGCCAACCATGACTATAATGCCGGTTTACTAGTTGTCCTTCTTTGTACCAATAATTGAGTACTACCGACTACTGCACATCCAGGGAACACCATACAAAACTTGATATCTTGGAGATGTTCTGACCCAGAGTGCTGACCAATATGCTATATGATCCAGACTTTTGTGCCAATCTGCACATACCAAAAAATACCATTAATAATTAAAGAATGAAGAACATACTGTATATGGAATCTGATCAATGAACTTGTTCTTGAGCTAGCAATGCCTACACAGGACATTAACTGTAAGAGGCAAGCGTTAATTTAAATAAAGTCAGCTGTGGATGGTTTTCAGTCAGGGATTAAACCTAGCAATACGTTAACAGGCTCTCAGACTGGATTAAGTCCAATAAAGGCCTTTAGTGTATAGACTGTACGTGTATTCTTAATATTAGTCTTTATTAATTCATTAATGGTTAGCACGGTGGTTGTTCATCTCCAGGGTCAAGGATTTGATTCCCACCTTAGGTCTGTGTGTGTTTGCAATATTCTCCCCCTGTTTGGTGGGTTTCCTTTGGGTAATCTGGTTTCCTCTCACAATCCTTAGGGATTGGCCCCTCGTCCAGGGTGTACCCTGCCTTGTGTCTTGAGTACCCTAGAATAGGCTCCAGGCTTCCGACAACACTGTATAGAATAATCAGTATAAAGCATGAGCAAGTAACTCATTATTCATGAATGTTGTAGTTATAAACTACAATAGAGGCCCATTAGGGCAAGAATTATAGTGCCCCAGGAAGGAGCAGTGTTTAGTGATAATAAATGAGGTGTTTTTAAATACTTTAATATTTAATACTAGTTAGAATTTCTTTTTTAAATATAGTGTATAACAATAAAAAAATTACAATGTTGTCATTAACGCCACCATGCCTCGCTAAAGTGTATGACGACAAGCCACTGCTGTCTAACTCTAAACCTAAAATTTCAGGAGTCAGGAAAATAAATACTCCTAGATTTACACTTATCTATATTTAAATGATTTAACTTCAAAGCCAAAGATTAATATAAATTCAGGAGTAAATCAGAGTTCAAAGGAAACCTCTCATGAGGCAGGTTTAACTTTGTCAAACAAAGGGTTTGTAATACTTGGACTACATCAATCTAGACCAAGCAGCACCACCAGCCAGACAAATAAATTTCGCTTTCGAAGCACAAACTTTCACATCAGAAGATACAAACTTGGACCATCTTGTCTCGATCTGTACATAGCTTAAAAGATTTTGGCATGTAGCACCTTTAATCATAAAACTTTATTGATTTATGTGGAGTCAGTGAACTGCAGTATTTAAAGTTCTAACAGTCTGCAAAGCAAGCTGTAAAATAAGGCCGAATTATTTTTGGATACCTGATGCTCCGAGGCTACAGTATAAACCAGGTACAGTCTATGAATATGGACACCTTTTAGAAACTCTATGCTGTATAAATTGAATTTCCTTCATATGTACATATACAGATTTAGAACTGGTATTTCATTCATGCTCAAGGTGCTTGCACTCGATTACAGTTTTCAAACACATTGGAAAGGTGTGACTGTTCATTTTCAGGAACACTTTTTTGTTCAAAGCAAATTTTCAACCAGCATCCCCTTGAGGATGTTACTACAACATGCCAGGCATTTGCATTGGTTTTTATAGAGTGCTTTGTATTTTGGAAAAGGCAATTTATATAAGCTATATAGGGACAAGAAGCATCAGAACTTAAAACCAATGTTAAAGGAGCGCACCTGTGTTCCCAGGGCCCCATGATCTATAGTTAATTTTTTTATTCTGGTTTGTTCTTAATGGTGCCCTTTTAACTGTCTTTTAAGCAAGACTGTGTTTTTCTTGTGCGCATGTAGGGCAGTGGCATGCACTTTGTGAGCGGCAGAAGATTTTTAAAGTTGCACTTGAAATAAATGTGTTTCATGAATATCAAGACAATGTTGTTGACCTTTTGTTAACGTCCTTCAAAAAAGCATATTCCACTTTCTGACTGGTATATGATAATTGAGAAAATTGCCAAAAAAGAGATTTTTTTCATGACTACAGCCAACGACTTCTTACACACACACACATACACACACACACCCACAGACACACACACACCCACAGACACACCCACAACCACACACACACCCACACCCACACACACACACA
>JAQQZT010000004.1:17636605-17658796 GCA_030068275.1 Clarias platycephalus | reverse complement strand
TCAGGTGCGCAACCCGCGTCACCTGACCGAGGTGCTTCCTGGGAAACCGAGCCTAACTAAACAAAACTACAACATAAACTCTGCCCTCTAGTGGGCAAACCCTCACAATTGTAAGGTTTCTGTGAGAGATGTACATCACTAGCAAGTTTTTTTTTTTTAACATTTACCTTTTAATCCTTTATACACTGCCTGAACAAAAAGTCAGCATTTTAAAATGGTTAAATTATTAGGCTGTGTCAAGCAAAGAGATTTGAAATGACTGAAACTGGGTTAAGAACCAACATATTATCAAAACCTGGAAGGATAGTGTTGAAGAAATGTGTCCAGAAAAATAAAATAAATGGAGATCACTTAAACACTTGGAAAGTAATAGCATTTCCATACACACACACACACACAGTGTGATGAGAACTCAGGATTAAACAACTGTTTGGCCATTTGAAAACCACTTGTTTATGAGACTAATCAGAAAAAGTCTTCAGTTTGCTGGAGAGCATAAATATTGGACTTTGGATCAATGAAACAAAGGTCATGTGGTCTGATTAGTTCAATTTGACCCTATACCAGTGCGATTAGTGCATCAGGGTAAGAATGGGGCATTAAGTGATGCACACAACATGCATAGTGCCCATGTACAAGCCTCTGGAGGCAGAGTTATGATCTGGGGTTGCTTCAGTTGGTCAGACCTAGGCTCATCAATGTTAGGGGTAAATGAAATATCAATAGAGTTTACCCTTTTTTTTGGGCGAGGGGGTGGGCTTTCTGTGTGTGCGGGGAGGGGGGGGGTGATTTCTGTGTGTGTGTGCTTTAATTTTCCATGCCAATGGTTTACATTGACTTTACCACTAAACCTGGCTGCTCACTGCGTATAGTTTTATAGCTTGTGTGTCCATGCTATACTCAAGCCACAGTTTTTCAGCCCACTCCCCACAAACTACTTGAGATGGCTGTGGCACTGATAATATATAGCCTCATAACATCCACACACAACCTAATCAGGACTATGTGACCTGAATGTGACCAAGCTTGTGATTGATGGCTAAAGGATTTTCATGGTGCCTCAATGGCAGTGCAGACATCACTGTCAGCCTGTCACTTCACCAATTCCCAAGCACCTGCGGTCTTCCAGCTCGGAGAGAGCAAGGATGGTTATTGACAAATCACCTCACATTACTGCATCCTCAGTCAGCAAGTGCAGCACTTATATCCGGAATAACAACACTTCACTTTCCCTACCGATAATGGAAGCCACTCTTCATAGCAAGGCCATTAGTGATTACATAACAGATTTACTACAGAGTGCTTCTGATCTTCAGACAACGCACTGACTGCCCTGGTATCTGATTTCACGTTAATGGATGAATAACCATGTGTTACACAAGTATCATGCTTTGTTGAAGCCTTATTACTCTGAAAGAAAAAAACTGCATTTACAGATTTACATTAGGTTTCCCTGATATATTTAAACTACCCATTGTACAGTATATAGAAGGTACACATTAGATGGTGGTGTACATGTTTATTGGATCTATCTATCTATCTATCTATCTATCTATCTATCTATCTATCTATCTATCTATCTATCTATCTATCTATCTGTCTGTCTGTCTGTCTGTCCATCCATCCTCAAGCATAAAATGCAATTTAATTAAATGCCAAATTAAATGCCACAAAAAAAAGTATGCAACATTTGGCATTTTTCCATAATTTCTAATTAGGCAAATGAGTTTGTCACCTAAAACAGGTTCACTTTAAGATATATCAGACACATTCTCTTACATTCACTGGCCATTTTATTAGGAACATGTGCATATTCATGCAAGTATCCATTCGTGTGGCAGCAGAATGATCTTCAATGAATGTTCACATCAATCAAATTTATATTGAATTAATTTTATCCTTGATTTTGTCGTTGTGGCACAGTTGTTGTTTCCAGAGCAACAGAGAGTACTCACCCTCTCTCACTCATTCTATATGCTCCTTATCCTGTTTAGGGTCGCAGGAGATCAAGGCATTGCACACCCTGGACAGGATGCCAAACTGTCTCAGGGCACACGAGCATACACACCGTCATACACATACACACACTAATTAACATACTCTGGATGTCTTTGGGCTGTGGAAGGAAACTGCAGCACCAAGAGGAAACCCACACAAAATCTCCACACATGGACCTGAAGGCAGGACTCGAACCCTCAAACCACCGTGCCCACTCCAAGATTGTCTAGTTTGAGTATTTGAAAAACTCCTGATTTCCTGGTATTTTCACACAATAACTCTGTAGAGTTTACACACAATGTAGTGTACAAAAAAACACAATGAGTGACAGAAATAAATTTGCAACCAATATAAGCAGAAACACATCTCAGGACACACAACATGTCAAATTCTTGAGGCAGATGACCTACAACAGCAGAACACCACATCAGGTTCCACTCCATTCAGTCAATAACAAGAATCTGAAGCTACAGTGAATACAGGCTCACCCTAAGTGGACAGCTGATGACTGGAAAAATATAACCTGGGATAATGAACAAGCCTGTACCATCTGCATGGACAATGCAGATGGTAGAGACAGAATTTGGAATCAACAGAATAAATTCTTTTTGTCAACAGTTCAGATCAGACTGATGATCATGATGTAATGTGGTGAGGAAAAATTTTGGCAGAAGGAAAATAGCAAAAAAATCATGGCTTGAACGAGTATTATTGCTGATGATGTGCAATTCTTTATGGCCACATCTTACCCATCATATAATGGCTATTTTCAGTAGGGTCATGCATCATGCCACTCACTCACTCACTCACTCACTCATTGTCTATACCACTGTATCCTATATACAAGGTCGCAGGGGGCCTGGAGCCGATCCCAGAAGACTTAAGACATGAGGCGGGGTACACCCTGGGATGCCGATCCATACTCACATACTCACACACTCATTCACACACTATGGGCAACTTGGGAACGCCGATTAGCCTAATCTGCAAGTCTTTGAACTATGGGAGGAATCCGGAGTACCCGGAGGAGACCCACCAAGCACAGGGAAAACGTGCAAACTGCGTGCACACGGGCTAGAGGCGGGAATTGAACCTAGATCCTGGTGGTGCGAGGCATCCAATGTGGTATCGAGGTGCTAACCACTAAACCACCGATGCATCATGTTACCAAGCATAAATAGCATATATATATTGAAATAATATATTTCCACCCCCTTTTAATGGTATACAGTACATAGAATTGAAAAAGTATGTTCTTCTATAATTCTATGCTTTTTTTTTTTTAAATCAGGACCTATATAAATAATAAATCACAGGTAACAAAAAAACAACAGAAAAATTTTTATTTTAACCTTTTTTCCCCCAAAAGTTAAACAAACTATTTCCAAAATACTCATTGTCATCTATACAAATTCATCCTCTGTACACTGGTTCGCGGAGTGCCTGAAGCCTATCCCACAAGACTTAGAGCACGAGGTGAGGTACACCATGGAGGTGAGGTACACCATGGATGGGCTGCCAATCCATTACAGGGCACACACACATGGGAGAACATGCAAACTCAATGCAGACAGGCAGGAATCAAACCCTAATTTGGCTAATAACCAAATCAACAAGATTAGTCACTCATCAAGAAGTGTGACTGCCTGTATAAAAGCAGACCCTAGGAGCACTCACCTGTGTGTCTACATCAAGCCAGAAAGAAAGGACATTAATCACAACTTCAACTGATGCTGCTCAATCAAGGTTATTATGCTTATTTGTAACATATACAATGGTATATTCAGTATATTTCAGATTATAGAAGATGGTGAGGATCATCACTTAGGTAATAATAATAATAATAATAATAATAATAATACATACATACATACATACATACATACATACATACATACATGTTTTTGCTATATTAAATCTCTGGCTTTTTCCTCAAAATACAAAATACAAAAAAAAACTGGATGAAAATTCCTCTTCATGGAGCTGAAGACAGGGGAGCAAGCAAGCCATGCTTTAAATTTTTAAAATATCTAATAAATGATGACTTCTCAAAGTCGATTAGGTCCCAGCCAGCCCACCTGAGGCCCTTACGAACATGACACTAGTGATTATTATTCAAAACTTTCTCAAATGATGATAGGAATTGCTATATAAGGCACAGGTGCATTCTGGTTCAATCTGCTAGCACACCTGCGACCGATGCACTCGAGCTTATAAGCTCGTATTGATCCTTTTTAATTGGTTCTTCTCGAGCAAACAGCAGATGTCAGCAAGTAGATTACAGACCTACGTCAACCATATTGATCATATAGATCCGCTGAGTTTCATCGAAAAGTCTCACAATCACTTTCAATCAGGAGACGACTTTACCTCCAAGAGAAAAACTATGGCAGATCTATTCACGGCCACTGAAACCGAAAAAGGCTAATAGAATGGGTTATTTGTAAGGTAAACTTAATTTAAAGGCAAAAAATAGCCTATTCCACAGAAGTACACAGGAGTCCTGTCATCTGGAGAAGGAGCACTGTTCACCAACAAACTGAATCACATTCCCCCGAAGCCTGAATACCAATGACATACAATAGCTTGGCAGTAACTGAAGGCACCTGCTTTAATATCCATCCTGCGAGAATATAGACTAGTTTGCTTTTGTGCGTCAAGTGTTTGTACTAACTCAACCTGTCATACTAAAATATGTTTTGGATGAAACAGGGTAAATGTACAACTTTGTAGTTTTTAATTTTTGATTTAAGGTAAAATACACATGTATGATGATTAATGTGGTCATGTGGTATTATTATTATTATTATTATTATTATAGTAATCGTTTTAATTTTTTCATTTTTTATTGCATATTCTTACTGAATCTAAAATCAAAGTTCTATGAAGCAGAGACTAAGAAATGTACAGTATTTTATGAGTAACATTTCTTCTACTGAAAATCTAGTCACCCAATTTTATAAATCTCTGTATCTGGGAGATTTCAGATTAATAGCATTATATTTTTGTTCTCAAATACTTAAATAAAAAGCAAAAGCAGCTCGGTGCCAAACACATCTCCAAGTAATATCAGTTACATGCTACCTCTAAAATCTTCCGCCCACCCAAAACTTTAATCACAACTCAGATCAACACACGAGACCAAAGATAAATGAATATTATCACATTGTTTTATTAGTCCTAGCTACTTTTTAAATGTAAATACTTAATCAAAAATATTTTATCTAAATGTTAAAGCTAATTACAAAGTCAAAATCAAAAGCTGCTTATTTATTTGTTATAAATGACATCTAGTGGCCCACCTGCAGTACCCTTATTAGCCACTAGGGGCTCAAACTTTGGGAACCATTGTGCTAGCTAATTACATAAATACTCTCCATCATCTTTCATAAATCTGCCACTAAGTTGATGTAATGCATTTGTTCTGATCCGGGCTCGCGCAGGTTAATTGTGACTGCTTGGTTGCACGTTCAGTCAGTCACAAAAGAATCAATAAAAATGTTTTTTCCCCCCTCAAAGATTTTTGCTAGCCATTCACTGCTCAATTGAAGGCATGTGCATCTTGCAAAAAAAGTACATACTGTAGGGACAGACTCACCATCCACAAAGTTCCTCACATCTGCTACATGTCTCGTCGTGCTACAGGTTGGGGTGTATGCAGGCGATATGAACACACTGACGTTATGAACCACACGGAGAGGAAGTTAATTGGGTTCGCCCTCTCACACAGGGCGAGCAGATTAATCAGAATTGCAAATGAAGAAACATAAGCGGAGTCAATTGAGGCTGATGGCTTTTCCTCCCACAGCCATCTTGAGCTGTCATTAATGATGTTCTTAAAAATCACTTACCAGAGGAGATGGTTTCAAGTATCATATCTCATATATTAAAATTTTTTCCTGAATTTCCTGAAATATCAGAGCATGACTAACTGAACTAACTAGATTTGAAGCAGCATGAAGGATTCTGGTCTTAACTTTTTATCTCTTTGTTAATGCTTTTGTATGATCAGGCATTATAACCATATGCTTATACTGACTCTATGTAAAAACTATGAGAGGTGTTCAAGTCAAACCGGGACTTGTCAATGAAAATGTAAAACTGATTGACATTTATAGAAGACTTTAAACAGTGATGAAATTCTTTATAAAAGATTTGAATGGCAAAAGTTTTAAATCAGGCTATACATCTGTAAATGACAGGATGTCAAGGTAGCTCATTTAACGAGTAGAACACCTGATACTTGAAAATCGACGAATAAGTTGCTGTCAATTTGCGGAAGACATGCATCTTTCTGTAAGAACTGTACAAACAATTATTCAACAACACCACTTGCACATTACAGGAACTCAGCTGAGAGTTATTGCTTCATCCCCGGTAGTCGTGACCTTGTTCCAAGCCATTTTCACATATTTGGACCATTAAAGGAGTTCTAGGGAGTCCAGTAATTCAGCCGTAAAGCAAGCAGTTTAATCATGGGTCTGACATTCTGTGAAGCCTTTCTACCTTGATGGTATCCAAGCACTAGTGAAACTCTAGCAGGGGATTATATAGAGAAATAAAGGAAGTTTTTACTGTCATAACTGTGTTCTGTTATTCTGCGCAGTGAAAAGTCTCAGTTTGACTTGAACACCCCTTGAATATTTTCAGAAACACGTCTGTCTGAAGGAGTTTTGGTACATGTAGCCTAAGTTGCTGCTGATAATCATCTATTAATATTTAAAGGTTTGACATGGGGTTGGATTGACCAGAAACACAGACACCATATGGAATTAATATAAATTACTAAATAGCCTTTGATATTATTTTAGCAGTGATAGTCAAAAATTTTTAAAACATATATAATATTTGAGCAAGAAATGCAGGTGATACAGTTTTGCACTGGGCTCCAAAATGTAAATGGGTAATAACTCCAGGCTGTTTTGTATTCCTGAGGACTCAATGTTCTTCAATTTAATCTGTTTTGGTGATTTATTGAATCATTAAAACAGCTTTTTAGCCTGTTCATATTTTGGTATTTTCTGACTCATGTTGCTACTCATGTGTTTTTTACCCCCAGCCTTATCTAGAATATCCATCTTCCATAGTGATTATGTACTGTATAATAAATAAGAATTGCATTACTCCTTTTTGAAAAAAAAAAAAAAAAAAAGGGTTATCAAATCAATAAAACAGACACCAGTCAATTCTTAAATTTAATAGTCCATTTATCAGTCACACGTGCATGTGCAGAGAAGTACAAATTCATGAGAATTGTGCTGCCGATGCCAATGCGATGGTGTGAAACTGATTTTTAAAAAAATAAACAGAACCAGATCTGATGATTAAATTACGAACTATAGAGTAATTCTAAAGGACACAGCAGCTCATGCCTGAACAAGTATAATCACAGTTTAATTTCCATAAAATATCCTGATTCTATGTGCAAGGTTGCCCCCTAGTGTTTAAAGAAGGCCTGACACAATAGAAATGTCTAGTGACTGATTAAATACTAAATAGAGAATAGTACTTCCTCAGCACAGAAACCTTCATTATTACCATACTACACAAAATAGCATTACAGAATACAGATAGACCTGTCTTTAACACAACAATAATAAAACATAGTGTAAGAGTGCAGTCTACAGCTGAAACACAGTCGAGATGCATTATTTAAAGCTTAAATTAGGTTCTGACATTTGGCCGCTTTCTTCATCATGAGAATGTGGTCGATGAACTCCCTGAGAGCCCCGCGTCCTGCTGCTCTCTGGCACGTGTATTTAGCCGCATTCAGAACCACCATGGGGACGTCCAAGGGCACTGCACTCAGACCAGCCAGGTTCAGGCAGTCCACATCTGGCACATCATTACCTGTAGAGAGGACAGATTTTGAACAGACTGTTTTTGTTTTATGTTTAGTAGGATCGCTTGGGGAGCTACAGTATTAGATTGCTGGCCCCCTTCGAACACACTGTAACTTAACTTTAACTGTATTTGCTTAGATGAGTGAGCGTTTTGCTGTTTCAGAGAACAAGTAGTAAATCGACCAGGTGTCATTTAATTATGTTGAAATCCTATACAGTATACACAGCTTATCCTGTGTAGGGTCCCGGGGGGGCATGGAGCATATCCAAGGCAACTTGTGGCAGGGGACACGCAAACAAACGCAGTACAGAAACACAAATCAGTCGACACTGCATGTATTTGGACTGGGGAGGAAACCAGGGAACCCGTTTCTTTTTTTGATATTTATTCATACACGCTGATCAGCCATAACATGAAAACCACAGAAAAGTGAATGGAATAATATTGATTATCAACTATACACCAGTAAAGTGGTGACTGGATCATGGATACCCAAGGCTCATCTATGCTTGTGGGGAGCAAAGGCCAACCAGTCCAATCTGATCCCAAAGAAAAGCCCATGTAGGACAAATTGTGAAAAAAAGTTAATATATCTGGCTATGATAGAAAGGTACCAGAACAACACAGCTTACTGTGCTTGCCAAAGGTGGGTAGAGTAACCAAAAATTGTACTCAAGTTAAGAGTAGCTGTACTTCAAAATAATATTACTCAAGTAGAAGTAAAAAGTAGTCATCCAAAATATTACTCAAGTAAGAGTTTCATCATAATGTCCGATTTTTTTTTTGTCATACAAAATGATAAAACAATGTACAAATTGTGACATTTCCAAATAATAAAATAAATGAAATAAATGTAATAAAATAAAAATTAATAAAACTAAATACTGTATCTTTACAAAATAGCAAATTAAAGAATTAGAAACACAAATTTCCTAATCTCACTTTTTTTTTTTTTTTTTTTTACAATATAAAGCTTTTGAAATAAATACCTACTGTAGGCAACATATGTATGTTCGAACAGTGTAAACTATTTCCAGTGTAAAATAGACTGTATATTCAGTTGCCCTCCAAATGGCTCAGCATGTATACAAGAGTTCTCACTTTACCATAAACTGTGTCCAGCAGAACAAATGTAAGAAACTTATATTTTATTTGCTAATTATATATTTTAACATTGCAACATTAAATAAAACAGCATCATGATTACAGCTAAATATATGACTACATGTAATTATTGTTGCTACAAGTGACTGGTGGAAAGACAGTCACGTGGTACAGTAGATCCACCGGCTGCATTTCTCTGGCAAAAATAAAGAATATCTAATGTGTAGAATAAACGGTTAGAAAAGTAACGAGCCGAGTGGAGCCGAGTAAGAGTAGCGTTTCTTCTTCACAAATCTACTCAAGTAAAAGTAAAAAGTATAGTGTAGTAAAACTACTCATAGACGTTTTTTTTTTTTTTTTAAAGTTATCCTCAGATGTTAATCCAATCGTGCATCCATTTTTAAGCCCTGGACAAACAAGTGTATCCGGGTGCCAAATACCACAGCACATTTTCAGAGGTCTTATAGAGTCATGCCTCAAGGGATCAGAGCTTTTTTGGTGACACAAGAGGGGAACCTAAAGACTAGATGTTTTGGCTGATTGGGGTGTACAATATATTAGTTTCTAAAGATACTTTTCCACTTGCTTAGATAGAGTATTTCCCATGCTTACCTATATAAGCCACGTCTTTCCACTTCAGCTTCTTCTCCACCAGCAGTTTCTCCAGCTCCACTGTCCTTTCCTTTCCCAGATGCCTGACTTTACAACCTGTTTTCTTGTACAGTTTCTCTACAAACACATCTGGTACTGGGTCGTCACTGGATGATAGAAGGATCACCTGTAGAGTTTAAAAAAATTTTTTATACAGGAATATGACTCAGATTTGTTTCTGTGAATACAACCAGGCTTATCTGGATAAGCTCTATGTTTCAATAGTGGTACTTGATGTCCTAGATCGAAACTGTCCTAGATCGATGACAAAACTATTCACTTGATCCTCATGGGAATAGGAATTAATAGGGATTGAATTTTATTAATACACGTATCCTTTTTAACAGAAACACACTGATGTGTGCTGTTACAGTATGTTACTCTACCAAATGATGTGCAATAAACCTTATCTGAGCTGATAAAGTAGTGAAGCAGCTGCTAATACAGATATAGGAATTTCTTAAGGTGTTTCCAGTAAGTAATAAAATTAAAGCTTGTTAAAGTTATAAGCATACATGTTTACATTTTCATGGTCTCAGCTATTTATCCTAAAGCAGATTATTCAGTAAAGAATTCAGTAACCACAGTAAAACTGGGACGGAAAAGGGTTGAGGGTTGACAAGATTGAGAATGCACGCACTGGTCCTCAGACTTTAAAGGCTTTTTTTTTCCTGGAAGTTAAGTCGCTTTCCAAAAATACCACATGGCAGTCTTTCCCAAGCAGTCTGGGCTATTTAAACTGGCGTTGCTTTTTCTTTACTTCCATCATAAACATGTACATGATACACTGCATCTGCCTTCTGGAACATGGTACTGAAGTAACACAACCAGACCGTGTAACAGCTTCTTCCCAACAGCTTGACTCCTCACTATACATTGCAGTTTATCATCAATATAGTGCAATATCTTCTTCTTGTACTTTTGCCCTCAGAACTTTTATACTGTCTTTTAACTGTGCCCATTGTCTTGTCTACTGTATTGGATTATAAATAAATGTATTATTATTATTATTATTGTTATTATAATTTTACTTTATTATAAATCAATCACAATTCCACAAGTTCCTCCAAATGCATTTCAAAAACCGTTACTTTTTTTTTTTTTAAGGTGGACTTTGATCGTTCGATTTCTGGACTGAAGGTCTTTATTCTTTTCCCTGTGCTCTCAATTGTGCATGCTGGAGTCACTATGCCATCTCCTGGTAATAATCTATATGGCCTTTATCTATACATAGAATAAAACTTAAGTAGGCGTGTTTGTACATTAAAGATATTTGCAAAAATAAATAAATAAATAAATAAAATATATATATTTTTTATGTAAGTAATATAACACATCAAAATCATTATTTTTATTTTATTTAGTTTGTTTCTGAACACATCACGTAAAAACTACTGAATGGATTTTTCACAGCTGTATTTGGCTGAGCTTGAGGTAACATACAGTCTTTGTTTCATTGCAATCGTCCCACGGGAAGGGAAGATATGCTAATTTGAAATTTAAATAGAAAACACCCATATATCATAAAAATTGACCTTGAAAAAAATCGTCAGTTCAAAATTCAACAAATGGCGAAGTAAATTTCTTAACACTCACTTATGAGTGTGCACTCATAAGTCACAGAAATCTAATACTCAATATAATTAATACTCAATTTGCTTAATACTAATATACAGGGACTATTTCAAATTATTTATTTTTCATAATAATAATAATAGTTTTCGTAGTATGTCTATTCAGTCTCTGTAAATAGTGTGGTTGTGTACTGAAGGCTTGTTCTGCTTGATGAGAGCAGGATGCACTAAAAGCCAGGTCATTTGAATGAGAAATGTTACCTACTGTATGTAGGTGTGACTTGGAAAAAACAACGACATATTTTACCCTGACAAAGCTTTAAATACAGAAATGAAATAACCCGAAAATCTACATTCTCAACTGCTTTTCTCTAACGTTCCAAAGGTGGAGTGTTGTCAAACTGGATCTTGAGTCAGTCATATATGAATATGCTGTATGTCCTACTTAGCCGTTAAAAGTGACATCCTCAACTGTCCAACCTTCAGCAAATACAGACTGTTTAATAAGGTGTGGCTTTGAGTACACTGATCACAGGTCAGCTTAAACAGCAATGTTAACCAACCTCAATTTTTTCTTCCTTTATCATGCGGATGCCAGTCAGGTCTCTGGTGTTGATAGACAGCATCTCCTCCCCCGCTGATGACAGATAGACCTGTCCGTCTGTCAGGCAGCCTGACAAGTTGCACAGGAGCAAGCGCACCGAGTCCGGCTTATCCTTGCCAAAGTATCCAAATCTGAGCGCACACACACACACATACATACAGTGCACACATTATATCATGTTGCTTTACAGGGTGTTACTTATAGTGTTATTCGGTAATGCTGACCGTTTACCTGAGGACTCTCTGTTCTGCTACAGGCCAGTCGATATCAACATCGATATCAACGCTATGCTCTGGCTTCATCTCAAAGTAGCACATCTTCCCTCCCTAAAAAAAATTAACCAAATTAAAATGATAGTTAAAAATAAAAAGTAAATAAATAAATGTGAAGCACCCGGAGATTGAGATTAAGACATTGTCCTCAGTGAAGTTCGTAATGGACAATAAGCTTCTGACTTGGATTAAACTTTGATGTGTTAAAGATTCTTTTATTATTTCAGGAACGACACAAATAATAACGTAAAACCTTTTTTTACGTCTGCATTTAAGTCTGCATGGCCTTCAGATGGTTTGCAAGATTTATTTTAGGGGGGAAAAAAAGAATGATGAAAATGAGAATAAGCAATTACAATGAAGAAGAAAAAGAAGAATGATGCATATGAACAAGAACACCTTGAACCCATCAAACTGCTTTTCAACTCTGGTCCTGGACGACCATCTGCCCAGCACATTTTGTTGTTTTCCCTTTTCTATCACACCAAATTCAATTAATAAATTAAAGCTGGGAGCTGAGAAAACACTAAAACATGCAGGGGAGGTGAGTCTACGGGACCAGAGATGTTAACATTCATGGCATTTGGCCGATGCTCTTATCAGAACTAATGATATTCTGATCCATAGTCCAATGTCTTTACCCTGCTATAAAAGATGTTATGCCTTTCCTGATTTTTCTCTTTTTATTTAACTATTATTTTATCAGAAGTAATGATGTACTTCTTTCTTTATGATTTTTTTTATTTAAGGTTATCGACCACTCTAGTTGAATCCATTTTGAATGATTGTTGTCTAACCTGCTAAGCTGTCAAACGCAAAAATTAAAAAGTGATTCCAGAGTTGATCCCTGTATCCCCTGTAGTTGGCTAATGGATTTTATTGAGTTTGAAGCAGAAGTTGATCTGCAAATTCCCAGATAACTCGACAAACTAATTTGCCGTATTTTCTGATCAATGTTAAAAAAAATTTTTTTAACAATGTTAAAAATTTTCCTTTTCCCCCTTTTTTCCCCCTTGGTAGCTTTTGAAGCTCATCTTAGCAAGCAAGCTAAAGTTAGCTAATGTTAGTCAAGGAACATTGAGGACTGGCAAAAAACTAAATCGGCCAAATGAAAAATACCTGGTTCTTTTCTCCCTGCCTGTCCAAACCGTGGCTCAGAGATTGAGTTGATTTGTCATAATTCGTAGGTTCAATGGTGCCAGCTGGATGCCATCAGTATTCAGTCTTTTGTACATATGGCCTCAGATTATGGCTACATGAGTTCACCTGGTTACATTATGAAAAAAGGCTTTTGGCTGTGGGAGCGAAAGGCTCCTAAAGATTTATGTTTGTCTGGAGCGCTGCTATACAAAAAAATATCCAGCCATAGCCCACCTGCAGGAGCCCTCGTGTAACAAGATCTTTGGTAGCAAAGTAAAAGGAGCCGTTTTCGCAAAGTTCTCCATCCCAGTCTTGACGACGAGGTCTCTTGCATGGGTCCAGGTTCAGAGCACATGTGCATTTATTTTCTTTGGGAAGAGAAAACACAGAGGCCATATCTAATAAGTTAATGCAAGCAGGACTAGGTCAGTCTGAATGAACTCTGAACTCTAAAGCAATAAATTCAGTAAATCGTCTAAATTCAGACTTGAAAAAAATATTTTTTTGTCAAACCTCCTTTTTTTATCTCCTGCCAGCGGAAGTGGTGCCGGCGGACGACGGAGAAGACCGATTCAAAGCCTTGTTTGGTTATCTTCTCCACAGCCTCTTTCAGGTGGTCCGGGTAAAGGCACGGTGAGGTGGCCTGGATGTTACAGATGACATCTACTTCTACAGGATGCCACCAAACACACGTTAAATACACATGGGAGCGACAATGAAACAATACACTCGCACACTGATTATTAGGATCTCAAACTGGGAAATATGATGTCAAATGGTAAACTTAGTGAATGTGTCCCAACGTCTCTCAACGTCACTTTAACTCAAGGGTTAAAGGACACATTATACAGCCTAATGCTCTAAAAGTGCATCAGCCCACCAAAAAATGACCTGGACACCTGGCAGCTTATTACCATACAGTGTGTTGCATAAGTATTCACCGGCTTGCAATTGGAGCCTGGAGTTGAAGTTAATTTAACTATAAATATGCAGAAAAATGCACTTTATTGAGAAATTGACTTAATTGTGATTATACACTACCTAGCTAAATGTTTGTGGACAACGTTCCTGCTGATTTTACTATAGATTTGGGAGAATGGATCTGGGGATTTGTGGTCATTCAGGTATAACAGCATTAGTGAGATCAGGTGCTGATGACAAGATGATGTTCATTGTGGTTGAGATCAGGACACTCAAGTTCTTTTACTAGAACCTTAACACACCATTTCTATATGTAGTTCTCTTTGTGAACAGGTTCACTGTCATACTTGAACAGGGTTGGGCTTCTTTAGTTCCAGTGAAAGGAAATTGTAAAGCTACAGCATACAAAGACTTTCAGTACAATTGTGTGCTTCTAGCTGTGTGGCAGAACCACATATGGGTGGAATGGGTCGAAAGTCCACAAATGTTTGGCTATAGAGTGTAAACAGGTCATTTGCTTCTGCAATGTTCATATAAGGGAGGCTTTTTCCTACAATGTTTTAAATTCAAAAGACGATGATTCGTTTTAAAGAGAAAAAAAGGCACTTTGCTTTATACCACTTGATACATGACTCATATGTCACACATTGCTGGTTATCATTAACACATAAATAAGAACTCACTTTCATTCTATTCTAAACATTCTATTATTGCAGGGAAATCTATCTATCTATCTTACCATCCTCTTAATCTATCTCAACTTTCCTTTTTTAGTATCACGAACAGTTGTAAGCATTTCAAATTGCCCGTAATGTGTCAATGTGAAGTGTGTGAATGTCAACCGGAGGTCCTACCATGGCCGTACAAAATGGGAATAAATACAATGGTCATCATTGGCCTTCACGGTCCCTAGTTGGACTACAGAGGTTTATGGATGGATGGATGGATGGATGGATGATGGAATTAGCAGATGCTCTTATTCAGAGCGACTTACAAAAGTCCTTTGAAGTTTTCATGATTGGATAGATCCTTAGACTGGGTTACTGGGTCACTAAGTCAAACACTGTTGGGAAGAGGTGTTTTTTTTTTTTGCAGGATGGGTTGGGACTTAATCCAATTTTTTGTCTCCTGTTACTACAGGGAAATCCATTTAATTTTTCTATCCTCTTATTCTATCTCCTATTTCTTTTGTGGTTTAAGCATTTCACTGCATATCATAATATCAGGACTAAAATGTGAATATGAATTTGATAGATGTACAGAAGAGGACAGGAGAATGAGAAGTTCTTGCCTGGGTGAAGTCTGGAAAATTCTTGCAGGGTCTCCAGTGATGTAGAGGTGTCTTTCGACACTTCTGAACTCCTTCTGTGGATCTCAGCACCCCACTTATCTGCCACCCTCTCGATCTCGTCATGGTCTGTGGACACCCAGATACTGTGGACATGGACCAGGAGAGGTGTAACAGAGAAACAGGACAGAGCAACAGGACAGGACAGAGTGAGGACGGATGCGTCCCAGTTACCTGTCAAACACCCCGGAGTCTCTGGCAGCTCGTAAGACCCAGCCGATGAGCGGAACTCCAGCCAGCGGCTTGATGTTCTTCAGCGGGATCCCTTTACTGCCTCCCCGGGCCAGGATCACCGCCGCGATGTGTCTCTTCCGCTCCACTCTCTTGAGCTTCTTGCTCGGGTGGTTGTTGCAGTCCTCTAAAGATTCAGCTACAGTATGTTTCCCCGACAAGGCCGTTCTCTCTCTCTCCTTCTTTCTCTTCTTTCCCATCTCTCTTTCTCTCTCACACACACACACACTCGAACACTGCAGCGCAACACCGAAAAGCGCCTTGACACTATTGGGATTATTACAAAAAAAAGTAGTAAAGCCGGTTGTTTTCAATGCAACATCTAGAAACAGAATTCAGGGCATTAAACGTGGCATGACGTCATCCAGCGCTTACCGTAAACCCCTCTCTGCAGCGCGCGCTGTTTATCTACGACGTGAACGATCCGTGCAACATTTTCCTGTGCGCGTTTATATACCAAAGAAACCTCCAGGTACTCACGCGTCCAAAGATGCACGCCTAACAGAGTATTATTTCAGGCACACGCGTGCACTATGGGGTTAATTTTCTGGTGAAATAAATGCACGTGGGTGTATAAACTATATATTGCACAAGCTGTACGTGGAAAATACGTTTTTTGCATCCATGCTGTATTTCTACTTCATGCCCAATGTTGCCCTGAAATTGTTTAACGGTTAAAAGTGAATTTGTATTTATATTAGAGGATTACTTGTTTGTTGGGTTCATCCAAGTTCAGCTGTACTAAGGTGCATTGGGGTACGTTGGTCAAATGAATTTCATCCGTGAACCTTTAACCAAACGGTTAAATAAGTCGCGCCCCCGGATATAGAATAGGAAACATTCCTGTAATACGGAACCGGAAATAGAAGCAGAAATATTGCAAAAAAAAAAAATCTACTACAAATTGCTTCAAAATCTTTTTTTAACCACGTAATCAGTCTCCGTAGAGACCGTCAAAAATTGCCATAGCCGACTATATTTCAAGTCGTCAAGGCGGGGTATTGGGTAAAGTTTTCAACTAGCAATAATCGCGCCTCGGATAAACCTCATAGGCTACGATACTGCCACTGCGCAAAGCTGACGAAATAGACCGAGGAGCACTCAGGCCACTCCGCAGCACACGACTCACACAACCGGTAGATTTAAAACCACCATTCCTCCAGTCATAAATGACATGCTAGTATAATTTAAATACAGAATTAAAACTTAAGACTAGTTTTCAACCTATTTCAGACCATAGTATAATCCGGACAATTTAAACAATTTTTAAAAAGCCATGCCGCAAAGGACGACGGGATTTCATACGTCATCAATGAACTAAAATATAAGAATATTTAAAATTCAGAATACTTCAAGTATGAATAAGGAACATTTCAGACATGAATCACATAACTAAGCATTAATGTAACCGTGCTTTTTGCCATTCTGTTTGTTTCTTTCATTTTGTTATATATGATTCCGCTTTTGGACCGGATAATACATCCGGTGGTCACAAGGTGGCAGTCTGTACTCCGTTACAAATAAACCTACAGTACATCTGAATCATTTAAATGCAAAACCTGCTTTAAAGTTGTTGGGAGAATGAAGAGTGATTCTCGTTTATTCTTTAAAAACATACGCTTCTTACTATAGGGAATGATTATTTAAAATATTGGGGAAATATTGCAAAAGAAAGGAAGTATGGAGATATCCAGAGAAGTAAACTGAAAGTGTAGTAAAGTAAGGCTTTCCACTGATTTATGTATGTAAATCTGGGTTAAACAAAAGCATATAATTTCTTATCATTATTATCATTATCATTATTATTATTATTATTATTAGTAGTAGTAGTAGTAGTAGTAGTATCTAATTAACATTTACATTGGCGTGTTAGACCTGCAGTACAGTGACTCACAAGTAGTGTTTTTTTGTTTGTTTGTTTGTTTGTTTGTTTGTTTGTTTGTTTGTTTGTTTGTTTCTGGTAGTTGGATATGCAAAAACAATGAATAATTTCCACATTTATGTACAGATAATTTAAAGCTCTTTTTATAATAAAATAAAACAAATCATCTCCAAAACACTTGATCATTATTGTAAAATACTTTTGTTTCTCTTTTGTACTATTAGTTGTTCTTCATATTTAATAATGTTTTGTGGTTGTAATTTATTATACCTATTGGTGTTCTACAGCAGTCCCAAACTGTGTACATTTTAAAATAAATAAATAAATAAATAAATAGTCTTCCGCATTATAAAATTTACATATGAATGGTAAAAATGTTGAACACATGATTTGTTTATTTGTTTGTTTGTTTTATTTAATATTTTTCTCATTTGAAATTTCGAGCCAGTATCAAATACATATATTTGGCACTTTTTAAAAAAATCTAAAGAACCTGGATATGTGTATGAATGTAAAAAAAAATCTCAATATTTTTATATAATTTAATGTTCAGAAATGAGGGGTGGCTCGATACTTATGCACAGTACTTTTACACAGTGCTGTAGTTGTCCACAAACTTTTGCCAATATAGCCTATAAAGTACAGTATGTGGGTTTCCCTAAAAAATGAAAGCTGACACAACGTCTCTCCCTAGTGGCAGAATACAATCTTTCACGCTAGTGTTTTTATTTTTAGATTAAAAAAATAAACATTACTATTACATGGTACGGTCCTATTGCTTCTAAATTGATTGAATCCACTGAATCCTAAATATTAATTGTTAACTCATAAATGAATTGATATTAACATGCCTTATCATTAATATTCAAGCTATATCAGAATTTAAAACAGTTAAAAGCAGTAAATAATAATAGATTGAAACACAAGAGCAGGACAAACTGATTTATTGAGCATCTTAACATATTTATACAGTTATTTATACATATTACATTGCATAATTAAATTGTGTACAAGTCTGGTGACAATATTACAGGTTTCATTAAAACAGTATAATACAGGAGAGTGAAACAGTGCTCTACAGATAAGAAACAGCCATATAATATGAGAGACAAGGAATTCCTCTTTCTCCGTCTCAAACATTATTTTGTTTTTTAAAAAGTATTTTTTAAATTGATTTGTGTAAAATAGGAAAGGAAGAAAGCAAAACAGAAGTTGCTGCTCTTTTATAACATAAGTGTTAGAGTTAGACAGAACAGGAAGCGGTTCAGTGGAGCAAGACAGGAATAGAGCTTCCCTGAACCATATGTAATCCTGACATCGGCCTTGTTCGTGTCATGTGACGGCGACATTCTGACCCCCTTCAGGTGTGAAGAACTGCACTTTGGGTACGGGTAACGACAGGTTGTTGCGCTGAAAGGAGTTGTTCTTGCGCATGGAGTTGTTACGGCGCATAGAGTTTCTCTTACGTAGAGAGTTCTGGTGCGACAGCTCACTCTTCTGCATCGTCTGGATGAGGATGGATGGCTTCTCGTCGAGCTCGCGGGCGCTGCAGAGTGGTGTCGCGACCTTCGCGGTGTTGCCGAACTTAGAGTAGTCCACTGAGTAAACCCCTTCCTCTTCCGTCACAATAGGCACAAAACGGTGACCCCACTGGATCTCTTCAGTCACATAAGAAGTGCGTGCCTGTGTGGTAATGCCCGTGGTCTCCACGACACCCTCGAGGATGACGATCACTTCCAGGTCACTGCACTGCAGCTCCATGGCTGACAGATCATAAAGTGGACTGTTTTTATCAATGACATGGCAGATGATAAGTGGTGCCAGAAGGAAAATACTGTTACTGGAGACTGCGCTCTCGCTCTGGATGTCGATCTGGTGTATAGGGATGACCTCACCCTCAGGCGTGGTGGTCTTGCGCACCACCTGGAGACGCACAGCTGCGTTGATGATCATGCTCTTGCGCAAGTCACCCACGCGGATCATGAAGCACAGGCGGCTGTTGCGCAGGGCGATGCAAGCCTGCCGGCTGAAAATGAGTGTCTCGGCACGCCTGTGCGACTGTGCCGTCTTCATGAAGATGCATCCCAGCATGACGGCGTTGATGATGAGCCCGGCAATGTTCTGCACGATCAGCAATGTGATGGCTGTCGTACACTGCTCGGTGATCATCCGGCCGCCAAAGCCTATAGTGACCTGCACCTCGATGGAGAACAGGAAAGCAGAAGTGAAGGATCTGTTTGGGAAAAAGGGAAGAATTGTAAAATAATACTACATATTTTTTAAGGATCAAGTACAGTTTCACAAGCAGGAGTGATCTACTGTATAAACATCACACGGGTTTCAGTCTCTGCAGGCCCCCTGAAATACAGTATGTAATGCTTTCAACCTATTAACCTGTTGATAACAGTGATAACTGAACTTTCTCAGAAATTATGCCTTAATTAGCTAACACATGTTGTGTTAAAAAACAACCTTTAAGCACAATGTGTCAATCATCATTAAAAAAACAAACATTGTACTTAACTCTAGTTTTATTGTTAGTGCTAGCATTAGTGTTAATATGCAGAAGGTGATGGTGAGTTGATGGTTAGTTAATAATGTTTATCACTGTTATCAACACGTTAAGAAGTTGAAAGCATTAAATATTTGAAGAGGCTCACAGCTAGAGACTGAAGCCTGTGTGATGCTTTTAGATCACTCCTGCCTGTGAAACTGTACTTTATTTATACAATTATTATTTGCATGCAAATAAGATTATGCATAAAAAAATATTTTGCTACGAGATGATATCATCTCTCACTTATCTTCTATACCGCTTTATCCTGTATTCAGGGTCATCGGGGGCCTGGAGCCTATCCCAGGAGACTTTAGGGCATGAGGCGGGATACACCCTGGACAGGGTGCCAATGAATCGCAGGGCACACGCATACACACACTCACACGAGATGATATCTTGTTTTTTATTAAGTTGCATATGTTCCGAGTTAATTATGATGATTCACAGCTAAAAGATTTCGTATTATTATTGTTTTGTAATTGATTTGTTTTTGATGTGTCCATTTTTGATAAAACATGGGTTCTTAGCAGAGTTTATTCAATTAATTTCTATTAAATTTAACTTTTAATAAGTAATTTTACAGAATCAAAAGAAAATTATGGAAATGTATGAAATGTGGGAGAAAATATGTATAAATGATCAGATCAACAGGGAACCCATGCTCATGTGGGTGATAACGGATAAGCAATTGATCTGCAGTCACACTGTGTGTTGGTTAAGGGTTGACTAAAAAAATCTACTTGAACTTTTTTTTTCACCAGAGAGTTGAAGTTATGGAAATGATATTGAAAACTTTTCCCCCCCCAATCTGCATGCAATCTGCCCATGCTCATGCACAAAACCTTTTGAAAGTAGTCTTATTATGGATTTCGTGGGCTATTGTGCGCATCATGCTTCGTGTTCGTAGCCCTGGACTTACTTGACGTTGGTGACGCACTGCTCGACGCCAGGCTGACGCGTGAGATCCAGATCTCCGTGCGCGAACGCCACGAGCCACCAGATCATGGCGAAGAGCAGCCAGCTGCACAGGAAGGTCATGGTGAAGATGACGAGCGTGAAGCGCCACTTCAGGTCCACCAGCGTGGTGAAGACGTCCTGCAGGAAGCGGCCCTGCTCGCGGATGTTCTTGTGCGCCAGGTTGCACGCGCCGCTCTTGGCGATGAAGCGCGCCTTGTTCACGCGGTCCCTGAACACCGGCTTCCGGGGCGCGCGCGAGGCCAGCGCGGGCAGCGCGAACTCCTCGGGTATGATGCTCTTTCGCGCCAGCATGCTTCTCCGGCACGTTACCGTGCATGCAATTCGGAGAAATAAATAAATAATTTAATAAGTTCACACTCACTCACTCACACACACGTAGTGTACACGCGCACGGCTCTAACCGGTGCGCGCTCTCCAGTACACCGATGTCTTACATCCCAGCTGTTTAACCCCTGCAGATGTTTTTTTCTGTCTGGAGACGCTACAAGAGATGAGTGCAAAAAAAAAAAAAAAAACTTTTGCTGCGAGCCACACACTTCAGAGGAACTGCTCCAAGAAGTCCAGCTCCGGTTGACGCACATCTCAGGGGCGGTCACTGTCCCGTGAAAACCTCTACAGCAACACAGCAACACAGCTGCAACTCACGTCACAACATGCTCGATTATAACTACAAAATATTTATTAATTTTTTTCCTCAAACCATGTAAAACAAAACTTGATCAAATATGCGAATTTTTGAGAGAAAAAAAAGTTGTCACTTTTAAATGTGGCCCGCAGGGGGCGACACAAGGCACTCTTGCCTTTCCAAGTCGTTTTGAACCAGTGTTCCTAAACAAAAGGTGCTAGAAGATATTACATTAATTAATCTACAGTAAATGCTTTATACTTTATTTTTCTACCCATCCCATGGCATCTGGAGATTGTGCCAGTTTCAGTAGACAATGGTCAACCCTGCAAAAATCCTGAGGCATCCAGAGAAGGACCAGCTCCAGCTGGATTCTGCTCTATGGTGGTTGGAGCTACACATGCTGCTCCTGTGCTCCCAGTGATCCAGACCCCATCTGCCCTTTGCACCTACTGACTCATC
>JAQQZT010000004.1:17589478-17634318 GCA_030068275.1 Clarias platycephalus | reverse complement strand
TTTCTTTCTTTCTTTCTTTCTTTCTTTCTTTCTCTATTGTTGTCTTGATCTTTTGAATGTGCATTTATGGAAATTAGGGTTTATATAATGTAAATGTAGTCTATTGATGTTGGTAGCTAAGCTATTTATTTTACTTTGACAATACTTTAAAAAAGTTATTTAAAAAATATCCGTAAATAATAAAAGAAATGCCGTTATGAAAGAATATTTTATGTTATGAAGAATTATTTATGCGAATTTAACAAATCAACGTTAAGTGCAATTTCCCTATACAGTATTAGTTTATCTTTTTCATATAAAGTAAACATGAAAAATATCCTGAAAATAGGTTAATTATAAACAGTTTTTTAGTTCTAAAATGTATAGAATATTTAATAGTGTATTTTTATTTTAATGCCTTTTGCTTTGTCCTCAGCATTCATACTACTTAAACACATTTTGTGTTTTTGCTGATTCTATGAAAACCTCATTTACTTACAGTATGGTATGGTAGTTTGGACACAAGCTTGGATTTATTTTCTACTGTACATTTTAGCACAATACTGGATTTTTTTTTAAAAGTATGAAATAACACATTTGGCATTAGGTATTGGTAGTCAATTGTTATTTTAAGACATGAAGGTCAGCTGTTCTTGCAAGAACAGTATTATCAAGTACATTTTAACCCTCAACTGCTCAGATGTATAATGAGATAAAAAATATAAGTCGCTCTGTACAAGGGCATCTGCCAAATGCCTAAATGTAAATGTAGATTTGTAAAACTCATCAAGCACCATTATGAAACTGGCTCTCATGAAGACCTTCCCAGGAAAGCAAGACCAAAACTTACTTCTGCTGTAGAGGAGAAGTTCATTTAGTGTCACCAGCCACAGAAATCACCAAATAAGAGCACCTCAGATTAGAGCTGTTATGAAGGCTTTACAGAGCATAAGTGTCAGACACGTCTCAATATCAACAGTTCAAAGGAGATTATTGCATATTTTGGTAGAAAGAATTTTTTTTTGGAAGGACCATTGAATTAGGTGTGTCCAAACGTTTGACTGCCAACTAACAACTACTGTCAACCAAGAAACTTTGTAAATATATATATATATATATTGTTGTATGAGATTAATCCTTTTTTTGACAAATTGTGTATCTGCTAAGATTTCATGTTAAAATAAAAAATAAAGTTCATATCAAAAGACCAAAAATATCACTACAATCGTGGAAACATGCACATGGGAAATGCATAATAGCAGAATGTTCATTTATAATATGATTCAGCAATATTGCTATTTTCATTCTTTCAGTCTTTAGCTTCTATCAGTTATCCTGCTTTGATAGTGATATATTAGGCTTTCAGCTTTTACCATGTAAAGTTAGGAAATGACACAAATACACAATGGCTTCACTCCAGCTTTTATTCATTTGTAAAAAAAGAAAAAAGAAAAAAAAGAAGAGAACCAAAAAAGGTAGGCACACAATATAGTGCTAACGATGTATGCTGCTAACAGTAATTACATATGTACATTAAGACAATTCAGCACAAAATGCTTGTAAGAAATATTGCATACCACTGGGATTGTGCACAACATGGTGCATCGTATGAAAATACATACTGTATAAATACTCATTTGTCCTTGTTGTGGATAAAGCAGTGTTCATATCACAACGTGTATATAGCATTAGTCTTGGCAGACATTGGCATACAGTACCGCTGTATGATAAATATTACAGCCAAAGGAAAGAGGGTGTGATTAGTTTGATAAAGAAGAAACATCGCTCTATAAAAACTCTGCTGGCTGTAAAAGGATTCAGAGAAGAGATATAAAAGTTCACTTGGCCAAACTTAGCAAAGTTTAATCTGAAGTTTATGTCTAATGGGAATAAAGCAGAACAGCTGGACTTCAGTACAAAGTTTCATTGCTCATCAGTTCTACTGACATGGTGGGAAAAACATCTGATATTTAAACCTCTGTAATGATTCACATTTATGACGTCATAAAACCTGTTAAACCCTAGATGATCTGTCAAGTTCCCAGTGTTTCCCAATAGGTACGAGAAGTCATAGTAGTTACTGAATATTATGCTTTAAGATAAAAAAAAAAAATCCTCTGCCCAAGATTTATAGAGTTAATGTCACAGGACAGTTATTGGAATATAGAGGTGTGAATTGGTGTGACGCAGCTGGGCGAAAGATGTTAGGATGGCATTGTGAGTAGGTGTTAAGTGAAGCCCAGCCCAGAGACAACTGTCCCAGGGTTATGCAGATGGCCTCTTTTATATAACTCCTAAGAGATGCAAGCGTTCGCCCAGCCATCCATGAGAGTCTGAGAGTCCAAGAGAGAACATAACTGGCCCCCGTGTCTGTATGCGAGGGATGGTGTTACTCTCTGTAGAGTAGCATTAGGCAAATGTTAAGTGTTTAGCAGCTCATACACATGGAAGATGGCAAAGTACATCTCCTCCACATTGGATGAGTAGAAGTCAGAAAAGATGCAAGGGTTATTTTAAAATAATCCCTAGCTTGGCTTAGTGAGTACTAGTGCATTTGGTTTGAGTAAAATTCGAAAAAAAAAACAAATCACAGCCATTCCACTCTGAGAGCGCTCCACGTCGTCTGCAGGCCTGCCTAGGCTTACAGAGGCTTATCAGTGTGTACAATTACTGTCTAAGGACCTTTGTAGAGTCTGGGCTCTGATGTGTACAAATCCAGAGACTTTCACAATCACATTAGATTGAGCCAAAACTGCTACTATAACAAATGTTTTGGAATGCTTGTCAACAGGTCTCGTACAAATGACAGCCGGTGCTCACTTCTCAATCCACTACGCATTCAAATCGACATGGCTGATTCGGAAACCTTAGCTTTCACTCTGCAACGTTTGTCAGCCTGGGCTCCATCCATCCAACCATCCATCCATCCATCCATCCATCCATCCAACCATCCATCCAGGAACCTCTGTATTCCAACTAGGGACCGTGGAGGCCAATGGTGACCATTTCATTTATTCCCATTTGTAATATTGTGGTAGGACCTCCAGTCCTTGGCTGCATCGATAAGCCCATTATCAATTAAGGTCAGCACTGTGCAGCACAACCATTGTGTAAATGTGAATATTTACAACTTTAAAAGTCAAAAAGGTTGAAAGACTAAGATGAAAAATGGCAACTGATTATGAAGAGTTGAACAGTTCAAGAAGGTTGGGACCCAGCAAAGAAATGTAAACTTTTGATGATCCTGTTTAAACCATACCTCTGGTCAGTATTATGTTAACCAAGTTTAGATTCATCAGAATCATACAGAAAAATATGTATAAAATAAGTAGGCAGATCTGCATCCAGTCTTGAGGGGGGAAAAAAACAGTTTATGCTCCCTACTGTATCTATGTGGAAGAAAAGAGCTAGGCCAGGCAAAAGGTCTCAGCTAGAAATTATGTTCTGTTCGTGTGGAACATAGACGCCAGAGAGACTAAAAGCAAAGACAAACATAAGAGAGGTGAACAGAAATACATTACTGCCCTGTGTTGTAAATAAAATATTTTCTGAGCTCTGGTCACCCCCAGGAAGCACAAGTTCTACCTCACAGTCTTACTTCATTACAACAGGGCAAATGATATAGGATATATATAATGTCTTGATATATATAAAAAACCAAAAACATTTTGCATAGTATAAGTGCCTCTGTGGTGCTAGAAGTCTCCAGAAGGAATTTCAGCAATGCACGTTAGACAGACAGGTCGCGTCAGCTCCCAAATGTGCTGACAACCGCGTACAGTGTCAGTACCGGTTTTTCCATTATATACTGTATAGATGCTATTTCTCACATTAACACACATGTATCATTAACGTAATATGAAAAATTGAAGAACCATGAACCAAAAAAATAAGAAATAAAATAAAAATACTGCAGGGATATAATGTAAATTGTTTAAAATGTCAAAGGAACAGGCAGACTGGAAAATCTGCCTGTTTATAAAACAAGAAATAACTCGTTTCTTCCTTCCTTGTACGTCAGTGTGTGGGTGTGTGTGTGTGTATGTGTGTGTGGAGGTGTGTAGTGATGGATAGTGTGTCTACATGTCTGCTTTGACGAAGGAAGCAAATATGCCGTCGTCCTGCTCCATCAGCTCCTCTGGTTTCCCGTACTCGAGTATGTTCCCTCTCTTCATCACGATCACAAGATCAGCCGTCAGGATAGTGTGAACCCGGTGCTGTGGAGGAACACACACACACACACACACACACACAGGCAAACACGAGTATGCACAAATAAATATACATAAGTAGATATAAGCACTCAGGCTGTTATGAGCACATCTATGTCCGAAAGAGTAACAATCTACAGATCTACAGAGAAGATTGTTCTGTATAGCGCCAATTATTCCACATGATCTTAGGCCCCTGGATCATATGAACTTATATGAATAAGCAAGAAACACCGATCCAAAAGGGGCTTGGAATTAGTCTGAAATGGCACACAGAAAAGTCATATGATTACCAACCAGGGTGCCGGGACGGGGGCTGTGGGCATAGCCAGTGGTGGGGTTACTTGTGTGTGCGCACTAGGGTGCTGAACAGGCTGTCCTCCTGCGCTAACAGGTTCGCAGCGCTGTCGCACTCCACCAGAATCCCAGCGGAAAAGACTAGCACCTGCTCCGCCTCCACTATGGAGGAGACCAGATGCTGTGCCGCACAAAAACAGACAGGAAAGAAGAAAAAGAAACAGGAGGGAAGAGAGGGGAAGAGTACAGAGAAAGAAAATAAGAAAGTGGATGAGGATAGAAAAAATGGCAGCTAGGAAAAGTAATGGAAATACTATGAAAAGAGTTTTCAGCTCATTTCACAGATATGGTTTTCTGTATTTTTTTCTTATCTTTTTTTGCATCGATTTATTTTTTATTTATCCAAACTATGTGTACTATCTTTAATACCTTGGTATGAAAATAAGCACATCTGGTTTGGAACCCCTGCTATTAAGGCATGGAGAGATATCTCTATGTCATCACCTAGTTACTCTTACACACTTTCCTTTTTAAACTTCAGGCTTGGGATGAGGATTTAATGTCCACTGATATATGCTTTTTCAGAAGAATCTGAAATCTTATATGAAAAGGATCAATTGGAATGCAATCAGAAACCTTTACATGATTGTGTCGAGCACAAGGGAAAAAAGAAGAAATAAGTACAAAGCACCCTGTGAGCATCTATTTCTGATCATAATTCCAGGATATTCATGGCTAGTACAGCAGCGTTTAAGCGTGTTTAATATAAAGGGAACTCACTGCTATGGTGACGACGGTGCGGTCAGCAAACGCTGTCATCACAACCTTCTGTAGAATGTTCTCCTGTGAAAAGAAGCATACACAGAGTGTCCTAGATTGCTAGCTAAAAAATGTGATGAGTCCATGTAAACCGTTTGATGAAGAACATTCAGTGGTTATCAAAGCCTGCAGTCCAAAGCAAAAAAAACAAATGTACTGTTTTTAATTGGAACTATGAAACATTATAAGGAAAACAGACTTTGCTGTCTTGGTAGATGTGTATGGTTGGTTGAGTGGATGAGAAGAAACAGTGCGAAGAGATTTTTTTCTTTTCTTACCGTTGCCATGTCGATGGACGCCGTGGCCTCGTCCATGATGAGGATGCTGCTCTTACGCACAAAGGCTCTGGCGAGGCAGAAGAGTTGCCTCTGGCCTACGCTGAAGTTCTCTCCTCCTTCAGTTACCACTGCATCTGTAAAGGTTTTAGATTTTTTTTTTTTATGTCAAAGCATAGTATCTATCACCACAAGGGCTATTAATATACGTGTAATAAAACTGTGTATATTTATAGGCTATTAGAACATCAGTATTCACTTATAAGTCTAGCATACTGTAACTTTCCATCTTAAACATTCATGCATGGTCAGTTTAATGAAAAAAGTTTTTTTAGAACCCCTCTTATAAATTCATCAAACATTATTGCCATACCAAGTCCTCCTGGGAGTGCTTTGACCATATTCTTTAGCTGGGCAATTTCCAGCGCCTCCCAAAGCCGGTCGTCAGTGCAGGTGCATTCTGGGTCCAGGTTAAAACTGAAGACACACACGTACAAACAAGACAAAACAAGGATGAGCAAACAAACACGCTACACATCCATACCAGGCAAAAAAAATTGCAGTATGCATCTAGTGCTGGAAAGAAACACACTGCATGACCATAAGAGGCAATGGCAATGAGCCTGGATTCACTCCACTGACCTCCTGTTCCTGAAGAGCACTAGGGAAAACTCTTTCTACCATGCATTTCTCTCTTTATCACTGAACTGCCGTTCCCACTGAATGCTTTGTGAAAGGCCTGCCATGGCATCCTGGGCTCATCACTGCAGTCCAAACCCAGCCTAGGCTATATTAACACCGAACCTCCAGGGATTAACAAGCTATCAGTGATATTAGCCACCATCACTTTTTATTAAAAACCAGCGATGGAAAGCAATGATAGTGAGACAGTTTGGGTATCCTTAAATGCTCAGTTGGCTGAATGTCAATAAAACGAGCCTGAGCGGAGAATGATAAAGTGCAGATTTCAGTGTTATACAAGATTCCAAAAAAGATAAAGATTCCTAATAATCATCATGGTCTTAAGTAAATCTAAAGAATAAACCAGAAACTAAACCACAGCTTGGAGTCTCTTTTTCCAAAAAATATACAGTTTGATGATAGGGTAGGGTAGGGTAGGGTAGGGTCAGGGGTAGCTCAATGGTTAAAGCCAGACTACAGTTCAGAAAATCACAGGTTCAAACCCCACGACCACCATGTTGCCACTGTTGGACCCTTGAGGAAGGTCCTTAACCCTCAACTGCTCAGATGTATAATGAGATAAAAATATAAGTTGCTCTGGATAAGGGCGTCTGTCAATGTAAAATGATGGGTGTTCAAGCCAAACCAGGACTTGATGAAATTACTTGTGAATAATGGCGTAAAACCAACTGACATTTACAAAATGTAAACGAGACTCTTAGACGCAGTAAAACATTTGAATGATGTAAGCATTTTAAAGAAGGCTGTACGTCCAGGAATGATGATCCCAAGCGAGGTGCCTCAGAGGCCACTGCAGTCATTGCCGTAAACATTCCACGAGTGGAACGCCAGATACTTGAAAATGAACGGATAATTTTTTGCCAACCTTCAGAATTCAGAAGGAGTTCCTGGGAGGCCAGGGTTTCAGACATGTTTATGGCTCCGGTGTACTGAGAAAACTTTCTACTTTGATGGTGTCTAAACACTAGTGAAATGCTGTGTTAAAGTGCATTAGTGTAGCAGGGAATTATATAGAGAAATAAAGGGAGATTTTACTCTCATAACTGTGTTCTGTCATTCTGCACAAACAAAAGTCCCTAGTTGACTTGAACACCCTCGTATATATAATTTTTTATCTTCAACGCTTTACCATTGAATTTTCTAAGCACAAGCTCTCTATCCATGTCTCTTTCTTAAATGATGAGGAAGCTCATGTTTATTAATTTTGTTCTTGTCTATTTGAGTTGAATTGATCCTTTGTTGAGAATGAAGTGTGTAAATATTTTTTGTGTGTGAGTGTGTGTGTTTGTGTTCACACCGGATAGAGCCACTGAACAGTACTGGATCCTGAAGAATGATGGACATCCTGGATCTCAGCGTCTGAAGAGGCAGTTTACAGATATCGATGCCATCAATAACGATCTTTCCTGATTAAAAAAACAAATAAAAATCAACACAAATTCCTTTAAACTGTGGTTCTTTTATTATGTAAAGTCGCATTTATTTCATTTACTTCATTTATTTCCTAAAACTGTAAAACTATTATAACAACTACGTAACCTATGAACTTCGATATAATCTGTATATAGTGAATGAGTAATGGCTGAAGGAAAACAGTTCATTTTGTTAACAGAGCAACTCAGAGAGTCAGGAGTGCATTTAATCATAACCGACAGAATCTGGAGAGATAATACTGAAGCATCATTCTGCTTCTGCAGGGTCCAACTTTTGCAGTGGAAAGTTGGAAAGATGTAATGTTACATCATTCACACTTCTCAATTTAGCTTTATATGGACACACTGTGAGTGTGTGCTTATTCAGTCTCAAGTTTAAGACATTTCATTAAGTGCTGGTCAGGCTCAAAAATTGATTGGGTATGTATTTTGGGATTTGGCTAAATCATAAATCTTAACATCACTGACCTGCTGAAAAGCCAACTTCAATAATGTACCTATCAAATAAAGGCATAAACTTTGAACGCCGAATTACAAGTCGAACAGTTTGACAGCAAAATGAGATAACTCTTTGTTGTAGTTTGGAGAAAAACATGTTTTTTTTTTTCAACTGATAGAGAACATTTTGTCCATGTTTTTTTTTTTCCAGTTACAAGGGTGATAAATGTGTTAGGTCAAAATTGATGAGAATATATCAATGTAAATTTTGTGTGATTTTGCAAAAGGCTATAAATCCCTATCTATATAAAACCATATACAGTTTTGTCACAATGGAAAAATCAATATCAGTACTACGTTGGTTCTTCTTCGTCTTTCGGCTGTTCCCTTTCAGGGGTCGCCACAGCGAATCATCTGCCTCCATCTAACCCTATCCTCTGCATGATCTTCTTTCACACCACCTAACTTCATGTATTCTCTCATCACATCCATAAATCTCCTCTTTGGTCTTCCTGTACAATTCCTGCCTATCAGTTCCAACCTCAGGATCCTTCTACCTATATACCAGTACTATGTTGGTTAAGTTGCCATAAAAAACATAGTAAACTCATACTCTGATTGTGATTTTGTAGTGATTAGAAATTTGGCTTCAACATTTGCCAAAAATTCACTAAAAGCATTAAATGTACTCACGCCAGCCGCTATTCTGCAAAGTCAGTAGTTCTGTCACATGATCATGTGACAGAAAGAACAGATGAGATTGGCTTGTCACGATGCATCGGCTTTGGTTTGAAAATGGGGCCGGTACTTGTCGTGGTTTTCTTAAAATCAGCCTATAGTTTACAAATTAGTCTTGTTATAGACAACCATGTGTGTCAGAAAAGAATAATTAATCAAAATGACTAAATGTCCTGCAGTTATCATGTTTTGCTGTAAAACTCAAGTATTCCGATTATTTCGTAATTTTATGTTTGTGTTCTCTTTGATTCTGTTGCATCTCAATGAGCGTAAAGTGTAGCTGCTTCTCATAATAAGAGCCTAAATCGTAAGAGAGTATGACCTGGACTGAATGTAATGTATAAAATGACTCAGCAAGACTCATCCGCAGTACCCGAGTGCTCTAAAAGCTAATGGCTCGACGTGGCATCATTGCTGCTTGTCAACGTGACACAAACCATAAGCAGTGCAGTATAAACAAAGGAAGCGAAAGACTAGCCCGCAATGTTTCTGGAGCTTGGTAAAGAGTAAGTGAGTCTGAGTAAGTAGAAATAAAAGCAATCCTGAATGCGTTCTTTTTCTGGAGATCTTTTCTTTCCCCAGGAGACGAAAGCTCATCCATCAGGTGCTCTTACAGTATATAGGTGCTCTCATCCCTCAAATCCCATCCACTTATTGAAAGAATTATGCCATACTCGAAATGACAGTGCACTTCACTTCCCCGGAAGAAAGCCCTACCGAAAGACACTAGGAAAGAAATACGAGCAGGCTTCACCTTCAAAAACGTCCACCATATTGAAAAAGGCCAGAGACAGAGAAGACTTTCCACTGCCTGTCCTCCCACAAATGCCCACCTGTGGGGAAAGAAAGAGCGACAGCGTGAGACAGGGACAGACAAAACATTGTTACTGTGTGCTGTCTTTATAAAGACGACATCTTTCATTTTCCAGACTGTTGTTATAAACCAGAAAGGGCTTTGTGTAAATAATATGCTTGCCTATTGCCTGCACATCGAGAAACGTCAACAGGGTAAGTGTTTTATGCATGGCACAAAGACATACTGTATAACTGAGGCATGGGACCGATCAATGTCAAGTGACTTATGAGAAAAGTGAACCTGTGCGATGGCAGAGACATGAAGAAATGAACACTGTTGTGACAAAAGTGCCAGCTGGGTGATGAAGTGGAGTCCATTTTGTTAATATGTCACTTTAATTCCAAGTGACCGTGGAACTTTGTGTCACAGTTTTAACACTGTAACCAACATGTGTCTTTATGCCTAATAGGTAATTCCGGGTACCTATGTTAATTTTACTAAAATCAGTGTTTGTAACATCAGTACTGAGCCACTTATTAAACAACCTACAGTAGAAGAAGAACAAATGCTCAGTGGTTAAGGCATTGGACTACGGTTCGGGAGGTTCCAGGTTCAAACACGAGCACCACCAAGTTGCCATTGTTGGGCCCTTGAGCAAGGCCCTTAACCCTTAATTGCTCAGATGAATAATGAGATAAAAATGTAACTTGCTCTGGATAAGGGCGTTTGCCAAATGTAGATTAAATGGAAGAAAAAAAAAAATTAATAAATAACCGACAATTTTTATGGAGATCATGTCCAGGTCAGTAAATAAATAACATAACAGGAGAATATATGCATGGCTGTAAAGAAAAAAATATATAGTACAAGATGGAAACAAAAAACCTAATGTACGCTCCTGGGATTTGCATAAAAATAGAAAGGAGCGAGTGTGACCTGAAGAACTCATATTCTCCAGCAAGCTCAGTAAAACCTAACAGCTGTCTTACTTATAGTTCTGTGCAAAAGTCTTGGGCACATACAAAAATATGGCATAAGCAAAAGATGCTTTTGAAAACATTTCTGCATAAAATAAACTTCTATAAAGGGCAATAAAGAGCAATAAAATAAACAGTCAATATTTGGAGTGAGAAAACAGCTGTTAGGTTTTATTGAGCTTGCTGGAGACGATGAGTTCTTCTGGTAACGATGTCACACTCGCTCCTTTATTAATTTTTAAGTTATATATGGAAATACGGAATGATTTTATACATAATTATGCAGACAAGATAAACATATATAACAAAATTGGTACAGCATATAATATGGTGCCTAAGACTTTTGCACAGAACTGTATTTTTTTCATCATTCATGTCCTTTTAGGGGCTCAATAAATGATCAGGTAATATTACATAGAAAGATTTTGGAGTAAAGCTGTAAGATGGATCATAATCTCAAATCATTTTGAAGCATGAAACCTTGTCAATAATATAAACATACAGTACATACCTTCTGACCGGGGTTGATGAAAGCATTGATATGCTTAACAACAGGTTTCAGTATGGGGTCATATCTCACGCACAAGTCCTGGATCTTAATTTCACCATGCTGAGGCCAGTCCTCTGGAACCTGGGAGACATCTGTGACCAAAAAGAGGACACATGGACAGGGTCTTGTGAGGTATCGCCTGTCTCATCTTTTCTCAAAAGACTTACTATGTTATTATGTTACAGATTTATGGTTAAATGTATAAGGAGTAAAAAATCGTGGCTTAAATTAGCTCATGTAAACTTTTAAATGATGTCACTCCACTTCTGCTATGGCTTTTCTTTGAACAGTGTTTACAAGAAGATATGATAAAATACACAGAAACTCATGCTTTAAAAAAAAAGTGCTAGCACAGAGCGCTATCTAAACATAGATAAAACCTTTAAGAACTGTTCAGACTGCTTACTTTACCCAGTATAGTTCTAGGTAAGGTTTGCAATGTTCTCTAGAATAACGCGAACTCAGTCGCAACAACTGTTCTCCTGAAGCTAGCTACTTCGGCTGAATCATTCCAGCAGACAGAATAAAAAAAAAAAAATACAACAGATGACAAATAATGACCAGCAAACGCTTTTAGAAGTTACAATCATCAAGACTTCCTATCTCTGAGTCCAAATTCCAGAGTTTATTCTCTTTTGCTGCTATCGAGTCGGTCATTTTTCCATTGCGTCACTGAGGAGGAGGGGGACGTGGATAGACAAGGACTTTCTTTGGCCGTGTAACGAGCTATCACCAACGATCCAGACATGCTCCTGCTGTAGCGTCTCCCTCCTTGTCCACGTGACTCAACCCTCCGTCCCTCCCCAGAGTCAAATGTTTACATTTGCTGGGAAGGCAGAGTAAACGGCATATGTCAACTGGAAATCGTCTGATTGGGAAATGTTTCACACATTCCCACATGCTGATAATACAACAGGAAACAGGAAATCTGGGGTTTTCTGTGCTTGGGGTCAGGATGCCTTGCTCCGCATCTAGAATTAGGCAACAATTCTCGTACTGTATACTTTCTTTGATTAAGAGTCAGTCTTTTATACGCTACTAGACATGCTCATAAGTACATGCTAGTGAGTATATACTCTTAATAACTGAGTAATTTGTTTCAAACAGACTTAACATTACTGAACGAGTTTAAGTTCACACAAATTCTTATGAAGCAAACCCCGGGCCATATTTAAGCGACCACTTTAATTTTTAAGCACAAGAAAGGCAACAGCTTTATTATGCAAAGGTGTTCCTTCAATTAACTAGTTTGAGACTTATATCCGCTTGTCTTTTTTGAACTACACTAGAATCCCCCATCCCACCCCTGCTGTTAAAAAAAGTAAAAAAAAAAAAAGTAGCTTGGTCAATTTTAGGTCATTTTTAATGAGCGACTTTTTACTTTTACTTGAGTAGATTTTTATAATAGTAACTTTACTTGTACTTCAGTAAAATTTCACTGAAGTAACAGTACTTTTACTTGAGTACAAAAGTTTATTACTCTTTCCTCCTCTGCTTGCATCATAACGAACACACACTAATCATCATAAGACAATTTTTACCTATGGAACCCTCATAGTTCTCTGACTCTGTGCTCAGGAAACTATTAACCTTCTTCACCGCTGCCATCTGGACCTCCAGATCTGCCAGGTTCCTCACAACCCAGTTCAGATAATTTGTCACCTGCAAAAAATACGAATGAGAAATAAAAACTGTGCTTCATCCTCACCATGGATTGTGTAGACTAGTTAAGTATTACACTACTAATATATAGATGCTGTGAAGACACAATATGTTCCTTCTAAGGATGCCGGACACTGTACTACAAGTACTGCTCTGTTGTAAGACAGCTTCAGGTCCAGAATCAATTATTTCAACTGAGCCACATTTTCTAGTTCGAGTGGGTTGTGAAACATAGCACAACCTTAAACATTGTTATAAGTTCAACAGATCTATTATTCAGAATTTTATTACACTGATTTTTTAAAAACCTAGTAGTTAAAAAAACTAAAGTTGGAAATGTAATTTGTAGCCTGTGAGTGGCTGTTAGTTGTGTTGATATGTACACTGATCAGCGATAACATTCAGTAATGACCTATGTATACCGACACCTTTCTATTGAAACCAGCATTAACCTTTTCCTCAATTTGATCTACATCTCTACCTCTTCTATTGAATCAGACTACACGGGCCAGCCTTCGCTCCTCATGTGAATCAGTGAGCCTTGGCCACCCATGACCTTGTCGACAGTCCACCGGTTTTCCTTCCTTGGACCATTTTTGGTATGTTCTGATCATTGCAGAATGGGAACATCCCAGTTGTCTAGCCATTACAATTCTGGCCTTCTCACAGTAGCTTCATTTCCAATATTGGGTTTACAATGGCGGGTGGAATATATTAGCATGCAAGTGAACCTTTTTTTCCTGAAGTTGATGTGTTGGAAGCAGAAAAAATGGGCAAGAATAAGGATTAGAGTGACTTTGACAAGAGCCAAATTGTGATGACTAGAGGACTGGATCAGAGCAACTGTAAAACGTCAGGTCTTGTGGGATGTTCCTGGTCTGCAGTGGTCAGGACATACCAAAAGTGATCCAAGGAAGGAAAACCGGTGGACTGTTGACAAGGTCATGGGTGGCCACGGATGCACATGGGGAGCGAAGGCTGGCCCGTGTAGTCCGATCCAATAGCAATCTAACCGATCAAAAGCACTAATGTAGATCAAGTTGATGAATAGGTTAATGCTGGTTCCAAAAGAAAGGTTTAAAACACATAGGTCATTACTGTTTTGGTGGCAAAGAGGGGACCTACTCAATATCAGGCAGGTGGTCATTATGTTATGACTGACTGATGCATGTTGCTGTTGCCTAACAATATTAATCAACAGTTCATCAACATAGAGCAGTTTTAAAATTAGTCTTATTATAACCCTTTGTGCTTCAGTCATGGAATAATTCATAAATAAAATATCACAAGTTTATACTATAAGTAAGACTGTGTCTCACTGTGAGAGCGTATGTTAGGCCGAGTCCAACCAGTCCAGGCTGGACTCCATAAGAAGACATCCAGATGGCCGCTACTGCAGCTGTCAGGACAATAACTGCACCTAAATAATCCTAAGTGGAAGAAGAAAAAAATAAGTTGACAATTTCTTATTGAATCACAGAACCCTATGAGATTATCGATACTAACTAAACACCTGCTTAGTTCTGATTTGAAATCTGCTTATTGATCTGGACTTACCGTTCTGACTTCTAGCCACCGGTTGGCAGCAGAGAGGAAGAGGTATGCTATGTTGTTGGTGTCAGTCAGGTCCAGCATACGCTGCCTGAAGCGTGCTTCGTGCCTGAGGGAGGAAGAATTACCTGCTTGAAACAGAACTAGTAGATACTTTTCTCATCAACTCTGTCGTCAAATCTGGCAAAACTGAGAGGCACCATTTAAGTTCCATGAGCGAAGTGTAAACATTGAGGGCTACAAACAGGCTGAGAATGTGAGAATGGTTTCCATTGAATAATGGTTTCTTCCCAGTTTTTTCACCCACTAAGAACCAGCTCTCTACTATCGCATGACAGTTACCAGGCAGGGCGAGTGCTACCACGTGCATCCTCTGAGACATGTGAAGCATCTCACAGTGTTGCTCGTCTGCATTCACAGAGCACTACTACTACTGAGCTCAAAGAGCCACATGGTTAATGTTATTGTTCCTTTGATTGACAGATGGCTGTGATCAGGAGAAAGGACAAACCGATTACTATTTCATTAGAGCTGTGTAAATACAATGAGACCATAAGACATGGTTGATTCATGACATCTTCCATAACTATCACCCATGGAGGCAGTTAGGTCTCTTGGTAAAAATCTGAAAAGTACAAGGTCCACATTTTAATCTGAACGAAGGCTGATGTTGATTGTTAGCATCCCGAACACTCACCTGAATGCTCGTATGGTGGTGAGGCCTTCTGCAGTCTCTGAAAAATGGCAGAGCAAAGGAAGCTGAGTGGAGTCATCTAGGTCCTGTAGATCTCTGTGTCAGATGAGAGGAACAAAGCAACAGAGAGAGGAAGGTAAAAACAGAGCAAGATCTTAACACTGACTTCTGACTTTCTACATCAGTACTCACCTCGATGCAACCCGGAAATACTTCTGGATGAAGTAAAAGGCCACGCCGAGGGGCACCAGGGCAACGAGGAAAGCCGGTGTAACGAAAGCGATGATGCCAATGGCCGAGAGACAGAGAAGTGTGGATCGACTGAGAGACTCCAGGGTAGGAGGAATGTGCTGCACGGAGATCAGGCGCATGAAGGAGAAAGTCACACACACATACACAAAAGAAGAAATTAAGAGCGGCACTAGAAAGTTACACTTCTGCATGTAACAGTCATTTCTTAATAGAGAATTACTTCTTAAGTGGAATAAATAATATAAAGGCCACAGTGGAACAAAAATATATAGAAGACCTGCTAGTTGTTTCTCACCTGATCAATAATGTTGGTATCAGCAGAGAAACGGTTGAGAATTTGACCAAGTGGGGTAATGTCAAAGAATCTGACAGGGGCAGAAATAAGAAGAAAAAATATAATGATTATTGTTAGATGGCAATAAATTATGAGGGCATTCAAGTCAAACCAGGACTTGTGATGAAATTTTTCATGAAAGTCATGAAATTAACAGTGATAAGATGCTTCTCCACGTTAATAATGCAAACTCAATAATGTAAAAGTTTTAAAGAAAATCATACGTCCATGAATGACAACCTCGGCCGGGGTGGCTCAGACCCCTCCTGCAGTCGTTCCTGTGAACATTCAAAAAGTGGAATGCCTGAATTCTTGAAAATGGACAGGTAACTTGTTGCCAGCTTGCAAAAGAGTCGGTGGGAACTGAATAATTCACCAACACCAATGGAACTTGGCTGGGATTGGCACATCCCCCTGTACAGTTCTGACCTCGCTCCAAGCCATTTCCACATGTTTTCTACCATTAAAGGAGTTCCTGGGAGGCCGGCGTTTCAGATGTTAAACAGTCAATCTGATCATGGCTCTCGCGTTCTGAGAAAATTTTCTACCTTGATGGTATCCAAGCTCTAGTGAAACACTAACATAAGTGCATTAGTGTATCAGGGGATTATATAGATAGATAAAGGGAGTTTTTTCTTACTTTCATAACTATATTATGTTATTCTGCACAATGAAAAGTCCCGGTTTGACTTGAACACCCCTGTAAGACACATTTCTTTATTTTCTTATTCTACAGTAACTTTACCCATAAGAAGCAAGAAGCTTTCTCAAGCAAGTGACCCTATACTGTCTCATAATAAAAAAAATGTGTACCTGAGAGGAGCATGGATGATCTTGTTGAGTAAGTTATGATGCAGATTGCTGGCAGCAGCAAGGCCCAAAAACTCAACAGTCAGGGATGTGATGAGACAGAGGACTATTCCTGCTCCACACAGAATAATGAATACTGGCAAATAGGCTTGATGCTGTGGGAGAAAACAGAAACAATACACAAATGCACATCATTTCAATAACTTTCTCCTTATTGTATCCAGTCACTTGTTCGCCTCACCTCGGCACTTTGCCTGGTCCTGTACTCCTGAGTGTAGTTAGTGGCATTGGGATCCAGGTTATTGTTGAAATTGCTGATATTATTTGGGCTTGACGAGGTCCATGCTGCCAGCCAGTAATCAATGGCCACCATGACAGAGTGCTTGGCCAGCTTGGAGGTGATCATCATGAAAACCAAGAGAAATCCTCCTGAGGACAAATAACACCAGCAAACCCTCCAGGGGATTTTTGAACGCCGGCTTGTTGTAGTGGACATGTTGTCGTCCTCCTCTTCCTCCTCTTGCTCTTCTGTGAAAAGTAGTTTTAGCTTTTGGACAAGCTGTACAGTAGGTGAAGAAAACTAAAATCAAAGCATATGGGGAAAGGATGTACCTTCATCTTCATCATCAATTTGGTTCTTGGCATCTCTTGAATAGAAAGCTCTTCGCAGTGTTTTCCTCTCAAGAGTAGTCTGACTCTCAATATCTGTGTCCTGGAATATATCAAGTTCAACAATGATGTCAATTTTTCCCAACATGTTTAGCAGCAAAATAAAGATGCGAAGTGTCAGTATGATTGAATGCGTGGGATGGGAGTGAAGTAACCTGACCTTCTCCAGTTCTTGGTCGTGCCTGTTCATGAGAGTCTTCCAGTGTTCATAGAGCGCCACATCATGTGTCTGGATGTCCTTCAGCGTCCCCTCTCTCAACACAGAGCCATCCTTCATTGCTATGATCTGTCAAGCAGAAAAGTCACAAAACCTCATGAACAACTCAGGAAATACAGTACCTTAACAAATAAAAAATAAAAAACTGTTCCAGTACTCCTGTAACTCAAAATAATATCTTTTAAGACGTATTTGTCTTGTAAATGCTTCAGTAGAAATTCTTTCCTTCTCATTAAACTTTGCTACTGAGCAGGATAATAGTGTCAAGCAAGTCACTGAGCTGGAAAAATATTTCTCACACGCCATCGACACTGACCCAGTCTGCGTGAATGAGGTACTGAAGCTTGTGTGTAACTAGAACCACGGTGCGCTTATCATCTTGCAGGAACTTGAGGATGCCCTCCTGCATGAGATGGTCACTTAGATGGATGTCCAGGGCAGAAAATGGGTCATCCTATAGGGGGACAAGACAAAGACAAATGAAACTTTTGTTTCTCAGGTTAAATGAGAGAAATACATTTAAAAAAGAAAAAAGAAAAAAAAGAAAAAGAAAAAAAAAAAATATATATATATATATATATATATATAAATTTTATTACTTTATATCATTAAAATATGTTATCTGGATGAAATTAAGATACTAAATTAAACAACTATGGTTATTGTAGGGCGAGATGGGAAGAGGGACATTTGCACAACCAGTAGCTGACTGAAACTTGTATTTTGTATTGATTAGACTATTTTCATTTAATTACAGCATCAATATAAACCAATCACTTGACAATGCTTGACATTTACTCTGTAAAGACTGGACGATTAAACATTTGTTAAACTGAAATTACCCGAAGTGATTTTTGTATGATTGATTATGCAGTATTACCAATTAATTAAATACTTAACTGTTTTGTTGAAAGATATTTATTATATACAGTACTGTGTATTAGTACTGAGCCACACCTAATTTCTTCGTATAAAAATGAATTGAATGATTTAGATTCAATTAAAGAAATAGGAACAAATGTGTTACTGCAAAAGGCTGCAAGATCCTGAAGATACAATTTATAGATTGGTTGTTTATGTACCAACCTCAGCAGCAACCTCATTTCCCCTCTCATCTGTTCCAACATATCAGTATTCAGCAGCACCAGTATACTAATCCGAACCATTCCCCAAAACTACATTACAATGTAAGAAGATCTGGCTCTTTGGAAACAAAATGTGAAGAAATGATGGGTGGCTCAAGACTTCTGCACAGTACTGTATAACTGATGAGTTAATTTATGTTACTGTATATACAGAAAAGTCTAGTTTGGGATTTTCTAGTTTTTCTTCTTCCTTTTTAAACCTATAGGTTTTCCCAGATCACCACACGCATAGTTCTGAAATTAAACTTAAGGATGAATTTCTTAGTACTCATGTGTGTGTCTCATTTCCTACCAGAAAAACAATGTTGGTGTTCTGATACAGAGCTCTGGCCACACAGATCCTCTGTCTCTGTCCTCCACTGAGATTTATTCCCTGATCAGCATCACACACAAACAAATCCAACAATTAAATAACAGGTAAATAGGAGGGCCTCCATTTCTATGCATTATTTTTGATATGCCATGCTTGATATTTAGCACCACCACATGATCTGGTTAGCAAAGCTACAGAACCCGAGATCATATATTAAATGAAAATGAACCAGACTTTAAAAAATAATGTATCTTTGCCAACTTTGAATCTTACCCTTTCTCCAATTTCAGTCTGATCCCCGAAGGGAAGGATATCGATATCTGGCTGCAGTGAGCAAGCCTCAATCACAGCCTTGTATCTGTAAGACCAAAACAGAAGAATGAGATTATATTTCTTCTAACCAAACAAATGCACATGGCCAAGACATGGTATGCTAAAAAGTGTTTCATCTGGGTGACGAAAGTGAATTTTTAGATAGAGTCATACAACACCATTTTTCATAATACCTCCTCCTCTCCTGATCCATGCTTCGTTTTTTGTAAATATGCATACACATTTATATTTTTACCAGATAAAAAGGAACACATTTGCTAAATACAGTTTCATGCCCTTTTTTGTAGCATCCATAACTTTTTTAAATTCTAATCTTTCAATCTGACATCAAAAGACATAAACCTGAAAAAGTATATTATTCTAAAATGCAGAATTGTTAAGCTATTGCAAAATTAAATTGACATGGGTATGGATACTACAGATGTTTTGCTTTTTTATCACTTTAAATGTTTTTTTTTTTTTTTTTTTTTTAACAATTTAACGCTAATTGTTGGGAAGATTACAAAAAACTATTTTAACTGAATAAACTTTAGTTTTCTATGTTTTATGGGCACATAACATAAGGTATGTGTCTAATTTGTAGCATTTAAACAAAACCACCAATTTAGTAATTTGGGGAAAAATCCTTAATTTTGCACGGAATGCTTTAATTTAAGTAAAAAATTGTCACATCATATGCTTCTAGAGGCTTATACCAATTTTAGTATCAATACTCATAACGAAATATTAATCATTTGCATTTTAAATTGTTATAGTTTGAAGCGGTACAGTATAATGATGAAAAAGATTGATTATTTTCATGTTACATAACCTTCATAACCACCTCCTGTTGGCTCACCAAAACACAGCTCCAATACTGTGTTTTGGTCAGTCAACAGGATTCTTTATTCTTCATGCAATATGTTATTAAAATTAATAAAAAGCATCAACAATGTTGCTCATGTAACAACCTGTGTTTTTATATATATATATATTTTTTTTAAAGAAGGCTGTTCTCACCTCTGCTTGTTGAAGGGACTGCCAAATGTGATGTTTTCCTCTACAGTAGCATTAAGCAGCCAAGACTTCTGAGCTGCGTATGCCACTGAGTACCTGTTTTTACTGTAAGAAGAAAAAAAGATTACATAAAACTTGAACAATGGATCTATTATAACACAAACATGACCACAACACACCAAGCGGTAAGAAAATGAGAAAAAAAAAAATCCACATGTTAATGATGATTTAAAAAATGCAGGGAGTCAGGTCACTGGCAGTGACTGAAAAAGCAGACCAGACTTTTTTTTAAATTCATTTAATATTCATTATTCACTGTAATATTCACTGTAACGTTTCCTAAAAACTGTGTAAAACTATTGGCCCTAGTGTAACTGATTCAAGTGTGCTAGGTCAAGAGTAAGTGGGAGTTAAAAAAAAAAAAAAAGCAGTCTTTCTGTGTCTTAAACACTTTACTTTATAGTAAAGCATTTGTTTGTTCATATCTTATAGCTTGCAAAATTAATAATTTACATTTATATAAAATATTCTTCTTATAACTTTAGGCCTCATCAAAACATCAATAGCATTAATAAAATAATCGGAGAGTTATCAATCATGTAGTTGGATAAAACTTTTTGTTTATCCATGTTATCTGATTAAGGAAGGAAAAACATATTGAAAAAAACTATTGCAAGAAATATAACACAGTACACAAAACATTAAAAAAAAAAGTTAATTTATTAAACTTGCAGGAACTGCATGAGCCACTTAAAAATGGTGCACAAGGGACTTGATCTGGTGAGACCCATAAAGAGTAACACTAATGACACATTTAACTCTGACTCAGAGAACACTGGATAACCACCAGAGGCACTGTTTCGACCGAGTAACCTGATTGGACATGAGGTATTCCACAAATGGCGATATAGAGCATAACAGCACTGGGACATTTAACTACTTGTATCACTCTGTATTATGTGTTCTAAGGACTGTAAAAACACTAACTGTCGGTTGCCAGCAAGGGTGAAAGTAGGTTGGTCTGCAGTATTGGAAAGAGGGGAGAGCAGCTGCTACAGCACAAAAATACCAATTAACTGTAGCACTGGGACATTTTATAAGAGATTGTTAGTCTGTCAAATTAATCCAAAACACAAAACCCACATTCAAAACCAGTCACGGAAGCATTTTCAGCAAGAAAACACATCTGATAATGTTATGTCGTCTTAAACAACACTATTTATCCTTAGTAACTGTTTCAGAATCTCTTCTGAGCTGCAAAGCTAACTAGCTTCTAAAACTGTGAATTCCAAATCCCTCTCTAACCCCCAATTAAAGGAACTACTTGGTGTGTGGACCAAGGGACTGTACACCCTACATAGTGCACTAGCTTTCCATCTAACACTATTTGGGAACCCAGAAGTTATCGAAGATGATATTCTAAAGAAGAATACATGAAAAATAAAGAAAAATAAAAAGTTACAACACTTACAGGACAGTCCACCAACTCAATGGTTTATTCTCCTCGCCTTTTGGCTACATACAGTAGTACTGGGAAGAATGTAAAACTACACTACTTTCACCCCTTTTAATTACATTAACTGTCAGTCGCCAGCTCCGCCATTTGGGGTTATAGTTCCTACAGTCCTGAAAGGACAGTTGTAGGCAGAGCCAAATTACTGGTTGATGAAACAAACAACTCATAATCTGTTGATAATAAATGGTGCTTGTAGAACTGCGGTACTGATGAACTGATTGTGCCTATGACCGAATGAGAGTAGTGCTGATATTCAGTATAACAGCACTCCCTATCGTATGATATTGCTTAATTATGGAATTTTCTTTAAGATTAATGAAGTATGTCCCTGAAATCTGCTTGGAGAATTCCTGTAGGTTCTTCTTGGAGAGTTCCTGCAGGTTCTTCTTGGAGAGTTCCTGCAGGTTCAACATGTCTACCAATATGACACCCTATGACATTGCTTAGATTTGATCTGAGAAAGATATGAGAAAAACGGTAATCCATAGGTACGTGACTACTGATTACTGTATACAATAAAAAAAGTACCAATTAACTGTAGCACTGGTACCTCATTTTATAAAAGATTTTAAATCTGCCAAATGAATCCAAAGACAATCTTCAGGTTTAAAACTTTCTGTTTCAAAGACTCCCAACATTTTAACGTACACACTATCACACATCATATGGTGATGAACATTTTCATCGAGGAATGTATGGTTAGATACACAAATGTGTTGATGGATGGACCACTGCACTTCTGTTACACAACTTTGCAAATAAATACCTCCGTCCTTCGTGGGAAAAATCTGCATCATACTCGCTGTTGTCAGGGGTCAAAGCATCATTTTGTGAGTCATGGAAATTAGAAGCTTAGAAGTTAGAAATTTAAAAGATTCACAATCACACACATCTTCATGCTCTTTGACTGGGGAAAAAAAAATCTCAGAAGGCTTTTAGCTGATCTTGTTTTTTTTTCTTAAAGCAAGCAACACTCCCCATATGAACACACACAAAAGCTTGTCTTCAAATTAGCTAAGGATTCATTCAGGTGTGGATGATGACAGTAAAAACTGTAACCTTGGGAAGGGAAGGACATTCTGTGTGTGTGTGCTCACGTGTGCGTCAACATCTTTATGTTTGAATACCTTAGGGAGCCATCATGGAGCATCTCACAATCAGGAAGCCTGATTGAGTGTAGCATTGAAGGAAAAGAGAGCACAGAGAGAGACAGAACACACGTGAAGGGAGTTAGTGGCCAGCCCAGTGGGGCACAGAATACTCTGCAAGGACAATGACACTCTCATCTTCTCTCTGATCCGGAAAGTGATATTTTTAGCTAAATGTAGAGTGCGGTTGTCATTGTCTTCACAGAATAAAAAAAAAATCGCATTATAGAAATAAAGGCTGAAGGATAGTACAGCATGAGAGACAGAAATTAAGCACTGCTTGACTATAATCTGAATCAAAACAGGCTGAACGTGCATGGTAAATCACAATCTTGTTTTTCACTACATGAGATCATAATCTGAGTATGAAACAGGAAGTTAGGTGATGTAATGCAGCACGAGAAGAGCACATGGCAGACTTACAGACTTTGTGTCACACTGTTGAACTTGGCAAATGCTAATCAGAGACCATCTCCAGTATGGACTGAAAGATGGAGGCATGAGCATTCTTACCAGTAACGGGAAAAACAAAACAGAACACCGACAGTGTTAGTCATAAGCACTGAATGGGACAGAATGATCACACAGAGTTGAGGTGGACCGATAAGCTCTTACACTTGGAAACAAACAGCAGTGGAAATACTCAAGCACACATAAAATGCATGCAAGAATAATGTTTTCTATCCATCTTACATAGCACAGCAATCAAGATGGAACACACACACACACACACATATACTGTATATGCACTCACTACTCATTTACAAACTGAGGTGCATACAGTGAAAAATGTGTGTGAAAAGTTTGTTTCAACAACTTTGATTAGCATTGGATATTAAGCCACATAAGGGGCGTTCAAGTCAAACCGGGACTTGTGAATGAATGCGTAAAACTAATTGACATTTTCAGAAGACTTCAATATTTTAATAGTGCAAACGGTTTAAAGAAGGAGGTGGTTCGAAACCTACTGCAGCTGTTCTAGAGAACATTTAGCAAGTAGAACGCCCGATCCTTGAAAATTAACCTATGTGCACAAAAGACACACTGTTTGTGAGAACTGTACATACAATCATTCACAACATGACTTGCACATTACAAGAACTTGGCTGCTACATTTCTGTACAGTCCTGACCACACTCCAAGCCATTTCCACATATTTGGCCCATTAAAGGAGTTCCTGGGAGACCGGGGTTTTCTGGTCCTTCTTATCATGGCTCCAGCATAATGAGAAAACTTTCTCCCTTGATGGTATCCAAGCTCTAGTGAAACACTGGGATAAGTGCATTAGTGTATCAGGGGATTATATAGAGAAATGAAGGGCGTTTTTACTCTCATAACTGTGTTCTGTTATTCGACACCTTCAAAAGTCCTGGTTTGACTTGAACGCAACTTGTACATTTCTCAAACTCTGTGAGATAACATAGTAAATTTGATTTGCCTTACTTGCTCCAGTAGACTTTCCCACTGAGGTTCTGCATCTCGCCCAGCATGGCTAATAGAAGCGAGGATTTCCCACAACCCACCTGGCCCACGATCATGGTTAGCTGACCTGCATACAGTACGGCCAATCCAGTGTCAAATCAGGAAATGTAATAATCATGGTTTCCATTATCACAAGTTCACATTTTTGTATTGTTTCATTAACTGTATTCACATATTAATAAGAATGATTATATTTCATCGAACAATTTCTGTAATAAACAAAATATTTTGGGGTGATAACTGATTAACCCAACACTGAACCAGGGACCTTTACCTGAGGGAATGCGGATGTTGATGTCAGACAGGGTTGACATGTTGCTCCCCCATGTGAAGCGTCCGTCGTTCACCTGGACGAATAGAAACCGCAACACTTAAGCTGATATTAACTGCAAAGAGGAAGATGAGCAATATAACCCACGCCAGGCTCTTATGTCCCTCCATGCAAACTACCTCACTATGGTAGAGGCTTTTGGGAACAAAATGTTTATTTACACTTACAATAATGTTCCTATCCATCAAAAAATAAGCCGTGCGTGGGTCAAATCAGCAACCCTGAGAGTCAGTGGGAAAAGGGCAAAATGGACAATCGAAAGCAGCTGGGAGCGGCGCTCGAGAATGGGAGACAAGGAGGAGGAGTGAGCGAGTGAGCGGATGTGACATGGGTCAGAGAGTCAGGTCCAGTGCATTATGTGGATTTGTTGTTATTGAGTTCATTAGTTAGGAGGCTAGTTTGGCCCATAGGGAGGCTTCAAGGAAATGGACCCTACAGGGACCCTAAGCCAGAAGAACAACCAAATAAAACAAACTTTAAAACAAATGACTACTAAATTCTTCTCACGAGAATTTCAGACATATTTCTGGCTGTGGTTATGAAGAAAATCTAACCAAAACCAATTAATCTCAGAGCAACTTCCATATATATATACACACACACTGCATATCGAACGAATAAGTATATTGACTCATTCTTTTTCTTTGTTATCCTTTCATTTTCCATTTCACTTCATTTCACTGGGTGATATCACATAACAAAATATTTTGTCCGAATGTGAGAACATACATCCCCGTCCGAGCCTGTACGTGTCAGACGTGACACGTACATGGGACAGAGGTTAAAAGCAGCTGAGATGAGAACAAGCAGACCCTGCGGAGTGCTCTCGTAATTCAGTAGCAGGATGTGCTCTGTGAGTGTGTGAGCAGGGCCTGAGAATCTGAGCTGATGGGGCTCTGTGGAGGCTCCTGATCCCTGACCTTCACGGCGACGTCCTCGGTCTCGGTGGGGCGCAGCTGCCTGCGAATCGGCTGATCGTAGTTATCCATTTGATAACGGAGCGGCTGCTTCCTATTTAACACCTTCGTCTGCAGGGACATATAAAGGGGGGAGGGGTGGGGGCATGGAAGCAATATGAAAAACTCAGGATATTTTACAGTAAACATACAACTCAAAAAGCATCATGAAGTACCAGGAACATTTTTCACCGCGACTTACAGTCGTGCTTCAACGCTAATCAAAATGGTATCCTTATGCTAGTTCACTAGAGACTAGTTCAAATAGACAATAAAAGGGTGAATTTAAAATATATATATATATATATATATTAACCAAGTGCATGGTGAAGTGGAAGTTCTTTAGACGTTTCTGAAGAAGAGAGTCCACCAGGGGACCCTAGGACTCTGAGGAGTGTCTCAAATTCATTAATCTCTACTACATCTCATTGAGCATTACGTTATGTTGGCAAAATACTAAATGCAGGCGTGTCAGTAATTGTGATACCTAAGGATTTCTCCCACCCTGACAGTCTCCCGTTACAACTCTGGACTCCGGAGATATCAGCACCACCGCGTCTAGTTTAGCACTGAATGTGGAACTGAATGTGGTCTTCAGCTTATGTGTCCTGATATGCTTTGCCGCTCACTGTTGTTGCATAAAGATGTTATTTAAGTACTTTAACTGTCCTTAAACTCAAAATCATTCTGGCAATTCTCCACTATCATCAGGAAGGCATTTCCGCCTGTAGAAATGCAACTCGCTAGCCGGCTTTATGTAAACACTAAAGACTTCTGTTCATAGAAATCCCAGAAGATCAGCAGTTTCTAAAATACCCAAACCAGCATTTATGCCATGCCATGCTCGAAGTCACTGAGATCACATTTTTCCCTATTCTGCATTCATCCATAACTGAGTATTTATGTGTACTTACTCCCCCAGAGGATTTCTTGTAGGACTCGTAAGCCATAGGCATGTCTCCATTTCTCCAGCTGTCATCGCCGATCTCTTCACTCTGCAGGAACTCGCCCAGCTTTTGAACACTTTAGGAAAAAAAAGGAAAAGCACCATCAGCGAGATCAAAGAACATGTTTCTAATGTGCTCTTAAACGCTATTCCAGAGTTTTCGGGTAATTTAAGAAATATCATCTGCAACAAAATGAGCTAAGATTCTCAGATCTTTCAAATAAAGATTATCTAAAATGACAACGCAACATCAAGGCTAACACCAAGTTCCTTATCTCTAGCTTTTGGGTTCACTGGATAGATGTGAAGCTCTAGGGTGAAATCAGTCATGGACTGCAGGCATTTTTAATCACGAATTACTAGGAATGCAAATCACCAGGGACAACCCGATACAATATTATCACGATACAAAGGTGCTGATTCGATTTATATTGCGATTCTGTAAGCGTCACAATTTTGTTCATATCCCAATTTGATATTATATTAGATTTTTCAGATTTACAGCTTCAACTCTGAACTTAACATGGATAATGAGTAAAAAGTAAATGTTAGCCATTCCATAAAGCTATAGTTTTACTGCCTCACATGCCTTAAATTTGCTCTCACAGTGTTCTGAGACTGGTGTCTGGACTGGTGTCGAGGTGGACATTCATTCAGATTTTTTTCTGTTCTGACACCAAGGTGGTGAAACGAACATCCTCTCAATGTCTGTACAGCAGAGTCTTTGACAATCTTTAAACGACGACTCAAGACGTATCTGTTTCTTCAATACTTGGACTAATCCCCCTCCCCCATATAAAAGTCATGTGTTTGACTGATGGCACTTAGTTAGTAACCTAGTAACCCAGTGTAAGTACTGTATATATCCAGTGACGAAAGCTTTAAAGCACTTTTTGTAAGTCGCTCTGAATAAAAGTGTCCGCCAAATGCCTAAATGTAAATGTACTGTAAATGTGTCTCTATAATGAGCGGGTTTTGAGACTAATTCTCTTGCAGAGATTGGAGAAAAAGGCTGATGGGATGTTTTACAGGGTGATAACATATTGCCTTAGAAATGTATATTGCCATGTTCTTCTGTTGCACCACTCAGAAGCTCATGCACTCGGCAGGAATCAGTTATATCCGAGGCCGATCAAGCTGAAACCCAACAAATTCCACTCGCTGACTTATTGACTGGTCGATCTGTATTATAAATGTAAAAAAATAAATTTTGGAGCCAGTTTGAAGATACACGAATTGCCACACAAAGAATTGTGATCCATAACTGAATCGATTGATTTCCCGATCTCTACAAATTACACTAGCGTAGACTTAGATTTTTTGCTTTCTAATTTTCTGATTTCTGATTTTCTTAGCTGTGATGAAAGACTGTGTTGTGCAACAGATTTTGTACCTGACCAGGGCCTTAACTGCGAATCGTACTACAGTGGAGAGCAGGAAGAGCGGCGTGACCAGGATGTGGAAGAGAGCCAGAGATGCAAATGCCTGGGCTGGACTCAGCTTGTTCTCAGGTTCGCTGATATATGCATGAGTAACAAAGGTCTGAAAGAAATCACATTTATAACTTAAAAATTAATACTTCATTTAATAAGGTATTTAAGGTACTGTATATGACATCCATATGGATATCATGTGTGTAAAGAGCTACACTATAAAGAGATCAAGTCTCCTGACTTACCACTAACACAGCAGCGATAGGGATGGCTGCATTCATAAAGACTGAAAAGAAAGGAAAAAAATTCCATAGACTGACTTTTTTTTTTTTTACGAAACCTTTACCATATTGTGATAAGAATGAAATTTCAATCATGCTTACTAGACATGGATGTATAAAATGCAAACGTCCTGAGGCTAGTGAGTTCCTTGTTCCTGGTTTCGAGTACACTATCACAGAAAATGTTCTCCCAGGCATACAACTTCAGCAGCTTTATGCCCTTCAGGATCTCTGTGGTTTTTTTCAGACGGTCTGTTGAGTAGTCCTGAAAAAGAGCGTTCAAACAAAACTCAAGTACAAAGTCATTCATATGATTTCATCAGTATTTATAAATCAGTATAGACATGCCTGATACAGAACAAATAAGAAGAGTTACCAGTGTGTTTTTCTGTGTGTCGGCCAGCTTGGTGGCGATGAGGTACTGGATGGGGGCCAGCAGCACGATGACCAGTGCACCGATAAGCGCGCTGGACCCCAACAAGTAATACAGCAGGATGACGCCCATTATGATCTAAATGAGGATGAGAGCGTGACATAAATTGCCAACATGAAGCACATACACACATGAAGTATACTACACTGTCACCATTTCAGATGGTCAAATTATTGGGCTGCATCAAGCAAAGACAACAACTAAGATATTAACCTGGAAGGATATAGCTGAACTCTCAACCCACTTTAATAGTGAAAGTAAGAGTGCATACAATGTGATGAGAAGGATTCGGACTAAACTGATGTGTGGGCCTAAGAAAACCATTTGTTAGTGAGACTAATCAAAAAGTTGCTAGGGAGCATAAAGCTTGGAATTTGGCGCAGGTAATGTGGTCTGATGAATCCAGACTGACCCTATTCCAGAGCTATGGGAGCTTCAGGGTAAAAAGAAGAAGCGTATGAAGTAATGCACCTATCAAGTTTTGGTCTAGGCTCAGCAATAAAATGAAGTCAGCTGATCACATTTACACTCCCATGTTACCTGAACACATCAGCCCCTATGAAATACCTGCAATATTAGACGTCAAATGCTTTACAGGAAACTGCATCTGAAAAGCAACCTCAGTCTCATTCTTTTCTCTTTTTTCAATTATACTGACCGATGAGAACGTGACTAAGGTTGAGCAAGAAACGGTGTTGTCTAAACCATAAACTGAAGGTAAATGAGACCTTACAAATCTTGCATTTCCTCGAATGACCAGCTTCCCAAAAGTAACCCAATCCCCATAGACTCCAATGTTAAAATTTCCAGCTAAGAACAGAAATAAACAGGTTCGCATCCTGGTACAAAAAAGCAGTTTTGGTCTCCATAGCTACATTTCCCATTCATAACAACTTTACAGGGATAAATTTTTTTATTTAACCGCTAGCTTTCTGCTACACATCAAGTCAAGTCAAGTAGGCTTTTATTGTCACTTCAACCATATACAGTTTAGTACACAGTGAAACTAAGCAATGTTCATCCAGGACCAAGGTGCTACATACAACATGAATTTACAACATAAATGAATAGAAACTAACTAGCTAACTAAGAAACCTAATTAGCTAGCTAGCTGAGACAAGACAGATTAACATGACAACATAACAACTTAACAAAAAAACTAACTAGCTAACCTAGAGACCTAATTAGTTGGCTAGCTGGGACAAGACAGATTAACATTTTAAAGTTCACAGAGAACTGTCTAAGTTTTTATACAAAAGAGACAACATCAAGAAAACATAAAGAAAAGAAAAAAAAATCACTTCAGCTAAACCGATAACCGGAATCGTTTTAGTTTAACTTACCACAAAAAATGTAAGAATTGACATGGGACAGCGTATACGGTATGAACGACGGAGTTAAATAAAAAATAAAAAAAACATTTTAATATAAATGAATATTGGCTACCTTTAGCATTTTAGCTGAGCTAAAGCTAAGCTAGCATTTGCCCATTTATGGATTAAATATTGTTTATAAGGAGTCAGATCTTGCCAATATGAAGGCGAACCGGGGTTCCCATGGTTGAGCTTCAAAAATGCTTTTCAGAAAACCGATGGTTGACGTCACAGAGGGTTTGTCCAGTAATGTTATTTATTTTTAAAAGATTAATTAAAAGTACTACTAAACAAGCACCTCAACTACCAACCTTTCAGACATTTGACCTAACTAGGACCTTTAAATTATGCACGGATAGTGACAACCTGAAAGCATAATGCCTCCATCATCTAATGGGAAGGGGTTATAATATGTTTACAACTTGTAACTCGTTGAGGAGCATGACACAGCCGAGAAATCTTGTCACAATGAAAATGTTGCCTGAGATGGATGTTTATTGAATGGTTACATGAATGCTAAAAATATATATTTCTAATCCAAATTATGGAATAATGTACAGTGTCTGGAATCCCTAGCATTTTGCTTAAATAAGCGAGACCGTGTGAGATCTGAATGTGATTCATTCCCAGCCGCACTGAAAAGATGTTCACCTTTAACTGGTTTACACAAGAAACCTCCTCATGGAAACAATGAATAATCGCACGTCGTATTGCCAGTGCCCATAAACTGGTCTGAATGTTTCTCTTGCTGCGAGTGGACCTACTCTAACTATACAGTACCTCTACTCTACCTAGGTCTAACAAAATGTGAATTAAATGTAACTGTGACAATAGCCGTGATACAGTTGTTGCAATTTGTTAACCAAAAAAAAATAATGTTAGCATACCCAATATTATGTTAATTATATATGACATTACAGAACCAAATATAAATCCAATTTATATTTCATTTACTACTTTCAAATTAATTTAATTTGAAAAAAGTACACCGATCAGCCATAACATCGTAACACAAAAACAAACAAACAAACAAACAAAAAAACAACCCAATATGCCCAGTATTGTGTAGTGCCACTTGGGGCAGCTCTGGCCCCTTGGGGAATTGACTATACAAGAACTTTCGGGGGGTACTGTGGTGTCTGGTACCAGGACATTGGCACATAACCTTTGGGTGCTGTTGGTTGTGAGATCTGCAGATTTTAGAGGCCGGATCGGCGGTTTTGGGCTGGGTCTACTGCGAAGCTGGCTGTGGTACACTGGGTGTTTTGGTGGCTTTCTATCGTGGCCGGCATTTTTTTTCTTTTCCAATTTGTGCTGCATTGGCTTCTCTGTGGAAATGGACCGGGCGCATTGGGCTTTGCTCCCCATGGGCAAGGGTGAATCACAGGTGCCTATGATCCTGTCACCACAGGTTTACTGGTATATAATTGATAAACAATGCAATTGTATTTATGTTCTCTGGTATTGTGGTGATGGCTGATTGCTGATTGGTATCCAAGTGCATAGTACCAATTTAATTCAATTTAAACTTGACATTTAATTCTCTTTTGTTTCCATGAGGACACTTCACTTACTTGAACAGGCATTGCCCACAAGTTCGGGCACAGAAACAGGAACCACATCAGCTGGTTGGTCTCAATTGCCACCAGGTTGTTGATCTGTCCCAGGGTCATCTCTCCCATAGACATGTTGGAGGTGGAGAGACGCAAAATCTTGTTGTAGATCATTGCCTGGGAAAATGGATTTACTGTCAATTGCGCACTAATAATAAAGTGCTTCAGGATTTCCATAAGAGGTCTACAGAGCCTTACAAAATCTCAGATGAAACATATTTACATTTTAGCTGAAGCTATAAAAATCCTATGTGTCCATGTTTTCTACAGGCCTCATCAGTATGCGTGATTTTGTATCTCTTAATCTAGGTGGTTCCTGAAGTCCTTCTCCAGTGTAACCGAACACACTATTAACCTACCAACAGCGCTCCGCGTAGGTTGATGCCTGTTTCTATAGTGACGTAGTAGGAGGCTTGTAAAAAGGTGCGCTGGAGCACCAGAGCCAGGAAGAGAAGCACAGCCAGGACATACGCCTCTTTGAAGAGCTCCGTGGAGGACATGAAGTAGACGCCAAATGGTAGATCCTCTACCTTACAGGCACAAGACACAAAAGAGGTTAAAACAAGAACTAATAATGCACAAACATCAAACACACACAAATACAAATCCTCAATGTAGAATGATCACCAAGTCATCATTTGAACAGAATCAACTACAGAGGACTTTACAAAGATAGAGTACAAAGCATAGTACAAAGCAGTGCGGCAAATATTTTAAGCAAAGCACTAACGCGAGTGTTTGATGGAAAAATCTGTAATCCACAAACACAGTCATAGACATGCACCACATCTTCAAATATGGAAAGATATTCAGTTAACGGGACCCATAAAAAATCATGTCTTTGTGCTGTTTTGTCACTGGCAGAAATCAGTGTGTGTGCGAGTGGGTGGGATGCGAATGTAGAATGTTCCAGGTCACACAGATATGCGCATCTGTTCTCTATTCGACTCCCGCTACCTCAAACAAGTTTAACCTTGTCTTCACCTTTAAACAGCTACAGGCACTTAAACTAGAATATTCATTAAGTAACTGTGTCATTACTGTCAAACGCAGTGATGTCACCTCTTGTCCTTGTTCCACACGTACTCTTTATTATCTAATAAACCTAATAAAGGCGTTGTTTGATATGATGATAACTGGAATGGTGAGAAAATGTCAAAGTAGATTTTTCTACGGCTTGGCGTTGCGTCTGTGACTTTTCCTAGGACCGCGGCTATGATGTCAGAGTTGAATCACGACAGATGACGCTACACACGGAATGGCAGGACTCCTGATAATTGAATCAGCCAGTGAGCTCATTTGATTTGTTAATTGCTTAAAACAAGGGTGGACCTGACAGAGATAAAGAAAGATACGTCCCATTATGTTATTCCATTAAGATCATATCTCACCTAACCGGCACAGGGGACAAACTGGAATGTGGAGTGTCTCTAAGTTCATCTGGGTTTGGATATGTGTCATATTTTTAAGGGCTTTTGCAGATGTTGTGCATACAATAAATTTTTGCATGTAAATTATGATGACAACCGTTAAAGATTTGGTTTCATCCTAGACTAATAATAAATCTAGTGATCTGGAGTGTCCTGTCAGAGAACCTTTGTGGCTGATTCCTGTTTAAGCTTACCCTATAGCTTAAGGCAATATCTTGCATGCCAATCAATGTACATATACCTCACTGTTTCTCTGTTTAAATAGTAAAAAAAATAAAATCTTTTTTGTGGTACATTTACCCAAGCAATATTTCTACTTACAGATTTCTTATCTAGTTTTAAGCTCAGCTTACAGTATGTTCTTGACCCTGCAGTTAAGTCTTTGTATGGATCTGTGTATGTTATACCTCATTGAAGGATTCATAGATATCATTCACAGATCCATGCAAAAGCTTCACTAAAAATCACTAAAAATTAAGTGCCAATCTTGAATTTGTATGGAAATTTACAGCATGTCTGGGTAAAAGGTTTTTCTTTTGTCAGTTCATCAAAAAGGTGTTTAGTAGGATCGAGGTCAGGTATCCACAGAGTATTTGACCGTTCACAATATATTACACTCTTACTGGATGTTTATTTCAGTGTATGCCATACTTCTCTTTCACAGATGAGTGCATTGGTCCTTTTTTTATTTTCATCTCAATTTTTTAATTATCTCTTGCTTTTATGTTGCCTTACAGCTATTTGTCCTCATTTCTATCCATAGCCTTGGCTTTATGTTTAAAGGCAATGGTTGTACTGAAAAAACCCTACTTCAAATGCTAGAAGCAAAATCTGGTATCCTTGAAGGTGTGAACTGGATGATTACACTACAGTATACTATCCATTGATTATCTATACGCCGTATCCTGTGTAGGGTTGTGGGGGCCTGGAGCTTATCCCAGAGGCCTTCAGGCACTTAATACCTTGAAATGCAAGTCGACCTATTGTGCATGTCTTTGGACTGTGGGAGGAAACTGGAGAACCCTGAAGAAACATGCAAACTCCACACACAGAGCAGAGGTGAAATTTCCACCGCCAACCCTGGAGGTAAAAAAAGACCGAGCTAACCACCATGCCACCATACTATGTTGCAGTACCTTATACTATAATAAACAATAGCACATGAGGGAGAATGCTGTTGTGCTGAATATCAGCACTGCTATGATGCTGTCGTAGGCTCAAGGGTGCAACCCAAGTTCCAGCACCTCGAGTGTTATTATGCTTTTATACAACAGTTTAGATTACCATTATATTATATTATATTATATTATATTAGATTATATTAGATTAGATTAGATTAGATTAGATTAGATTAGATTAGATTATGATTTGTTTCTTTATTTAACCAGTTATCCTTCCACGACTGGCGGAATTAACAAACCTTGACTGGCAAAGCTGGCGACTGAACGTTAACAACTGGCAGTTAGTGTAACTAACAGGGATGAAAGTAGCTTTACCAGTATTATGTAGCCTAAATGTGAGGAGAATAAATCGTGAAAGTGGTGGACAGTCCTGAGAAACTTGCAAGTCAATATATTTCTACTTTGGAATATCAGATAACCCCAAAATCGCGATAAATCCCAAATGGCGATAAATGGCAAGCTAGTGTGCCAGGATGTATAATCACATATTCAACACACAAGTAGTGGCCTTATCAGGGTTAGAGAGGGATTTGGGATTCAGCCTTGTGCTAGCCATGAACAAAACAACACGGATGGTACAGAGGCAATTCAGAATGACTCAGAAGCAATTATTAAAAAAACAAAGTGTTGTTTAAGAAGACAAAACATTATCAGATGTGTTTTTTTTGCTGGAGGTAGAGCTTCCATGACTGGTTTTTAAATGTTGATTTTGGCAATTAGCTGCTCTCCCCTCTCTCCAGTAATGCAGACCATACCAACCTACTTTCAGCCAAGCTGGAGTCCAACAGTTAGTGGATACAACTATATATATAGTTAAACATCCCACGCATGGAATGCCTACTGTATGTCCAATCTAATTTCTCATCCGGAACTAACTTTTCTAACTGTTCTACACACTGGTTAGGGTTATACTAATACTTCATTCTGTAAATCTCCCGATCTACCACATCACCAAGGTTTATCAATACTGAATTCAGAAATGCTGACTGGGAAGGTCACTGAAGAAAACTGAACTCAGAGTCATGTCCATAAAAACCAATATTACCTGAAGCTGCTGGCCTGTAGCTCCATGATTTAATGCTGACATATTAGTGAATGATTAGATAAACACATGAGTAAGTAGGTGTAAAACTGTTGCTAATACTGTGGCTAAAAAAATGACTTAAGCATAAACTGACTTAGGGGGTTTCTCAATACACTTGACTTCACACACATCTCTAAATACACCCCAAAGATACCAGACCAACACACCTTGGTCATATTTAAGTCTTCAGTCCTATTCTCCTGGTTCAGGTTCTCTACAATTCCAGAAATGCAAAGTGGTCCAGCAAAGCCCAGAAGGTCAGCTATGTAGCGTAAGGTGCTGCTGAGAAGGATGGGCCGACCGAAAGCGCGGTACATGGACCTCCATATGGATGGCGTCTTTTCCAGGTCCTCTGCATTCTCCTGTGGTCAAAAACACATACATACAAACAAACATATTTTATTAATTTAGACTGTTGTAGCCCTTAGAATAGACTGAGATAGCCTAGCCTAGGGTTTGATTGGGAAAAGTTATCCCAAGGTCTCGCAACTTAATTCAACTCTGGCGAACAAAGCATAATCTTTTTTTAATTATTATTCTGAATTCAAAGATGCTTTACCTTAGATTACCCCTATCTGATTAGGTCATATTGAGGGCTTATACAATACTTTATTGTTACATGTTTAAACCATCTCCACTCACTCTCCGCTCTTCATAAGCATCCCTCAGACGCATGTAATTGGTCGCAGCCCTCATGGCGATGGGCAGCTTGCCAATCTTCTTCAGCTCGATGGGCCTCTTGTGAGCACCCATTATCAGCGGGTTCATCCACCAGTATGTGGCCTTGGAGAGCAGGTTCACGAAAGGCTGGAGGAAGCGCACACCCAGATCCTGAAGGTCCTCTGGTGGCTTCACCCGCTGAGGGTTAGCATAGAAGACATATTTCTGCAGGGAAAGATGGCAAATACTTAGGGAAGTATTTCGATTGCAAGTATTCATTTTAGGTGTTGGCAAAATATATATATATATATATTTTTTTTTTTTTATGTAGAACATTCACAAATGTTCAAATAAGCATGTCTTTTTCTTAGATTATTTAATTCTGTTTCAGTGCACAATCAGTGCTGTCAAACTCTTTTTAGGGAACAGGCCACATTGGTTTAGTGAGATCTACAGTATGCGGTACTGTGAAAAATTATTTAGCCACACCTCTTTTCCTCATATTAACTTAAATATTAAAGATACGGGATCAAATGTTTTACTGCAGCAGGCTGTGAAGTGCCTAAAAATGGAATTTATTAATAAATTGGCTATTTATGTAACAGCATCAGCAGCGACCTCATTTCCCCTCTCGTCTGTTCCGACCACTCAGTATTCAGCATCACCAGTATACTAATCACCGGCCTGATCATCTGTCATCATCTGCACCTGTTTCTCACTGGTTCATGCCTTAGGTTAGATGCTTTTAGATGCTTTTTATAATTGAATGATTCATAGGTCACTGTGTGGCTTAACACACTCCTCTGAAACTGCTCATGTACAGGGACTGGACTGAAAACGAGAAACAATAAAAGTCCTTCAGGAAACCTAGAGAACAAATTCTTAAGAATACAAAAAAAAAAAAAAACAAGAAAGTCTGGCTCTTTAGAAGCAAAAATTAAATGAGGTGTGGCTTAAGATGTTAGAACAGTACTTTACGTGGGGTCGTGCATAAACGTTGAACTACCATGAACTTTTCTACAATTTGTGCTGCTACAACCTGAAATTAAGATTAACCTACTTGGAAGTTCACACTAATATCCACCAATAAACTGTAAGGAAACATCCATCTATAAGTAGTCACCTAATTGATTCTAAAACTTCTAAATTATTAATATTGGAAATCTGAGTTTTAACAGTAGTGGGCACATTATAGACCGTTATACTGTACGTATCCACAATGTGTTTTTACTTAAAAGCAACCCAGTATGTACTGTACCTACCCTGACCCGTATGACGTTGATCTCGACAGCCATAAGCAGGCCGTACAGCACCACAAGCAGAGCCGTGATGCAGAAGCGGAGATGCTGTATGCCAACTCCTACCTCAGCAAACTGCCACAGCTTGATGATTTTGGTGTTGAACGCCAGCACCCAATAGATGAACAGTGCTGCATATTGATTGTTGCATGTTAACATTTTTTCTTAAGCACAATAAAAATGGTTGTAGATAAGAACACATGTAATCATGGATGCAAATTTGATACTTTCCTTTGATCTCATTTGTTAGGAGCTTTATCATTGTGGTAACTTACCTAGAAGTAATTTGGGGAAGTTGGCGGTTTCAATATTGTGGTAATACACCACTGATGTAGTAGCTGCTATGAATCCCATTAATGCAGGTAGAAAAAGGTGCAAATGATTAGATTTCATCTCCCTATTAGGAAATATAGATTCATAATGTAAGCATACATACTGAATGAATCCATTTCTATTTATTCTGTGGAATTAATCCAACCACGCACAGCTCTCGACTGAATGCAAGACCCTGGTTTAGTCTTGACTGCATGCATTATAGTAAATGTGTACATATACTGTATATATTAGTGTGATGGGAGTACGTGTTGGAGACGATTCCCTCTGCGATCTCGCACACGTGCACGAAAAGTAACGTGAAGGTCAGAATCCAGCGTATATTGTGGCCAGGGAAGTGCAGCCATGTGTTGTGGTGGATTTGCACTTTCGAGCTCTGACTGCCCCAACCTGCACATACACACATACACAAGACACTCACTCAACTTCTGACAGATGCTACACTGGCTTTCATACAGTAAGTACTCCTTGAGGTTTATAATAATATTTAAATTTACACATAAAACCTCTCCTCTTTCCAGTAACCGCTGTAATGATTCACACAAACAGGACGAGAGACAATCTGTAACTAGGTTCTTTAATAAATATAATAATACTTAATACAAGAAATGAATAATTACATAATATAAATGTCTGGATAGTGTTTACATATTAATCAAATATCACTAAATTCTGCAATGCTGAACAGTCTTATTTTGAATAAGTCAACCATGAAGGCGAGCTAAGACGCCATATAGGGAATAGAGAGAGATATTTCCATTAGAAGCTCAGTGGAATAGAATCAGACTGATCTAATTATTAGGAGGTACTGAAACAAACAGTACAAAAATATGATAAACAATTTAATAGCCTGCCGCCTACAATAAGAAAAATTATATTTTTCCCGTTTCAGGTTTAAGGGCAACAGTTTGAGATAATATAATATAATGTAATGTAATAATATAATCAGCTGTGCAATAAGGAAACTGATTGCAGGTGTTCTGGATGTTACACAGTAGGCACAATGATGATGCATGTATTATTTCAGTTTCTGTTTCTATAGAATCTAACATACAGTAGCAAATTTCTATCACTGTAAATCTCTGACAAGTAGACTTTAATCAAAGCATTTAAGGAACTTTATTGCCTCAAATCATCGATATTACGTTAATGAAGCAGAGAGAGTCATGATACAGATCTCTGGAGGAGACAGGGTTAAGTGACTTATCAGTGGTAGCTCAGCAGTTCTGGAGTGTTGGAGAGCCTTAACCATTAACCACTACAACTGCCTTGGACATGTTTCAGCTGCTTTGTTACTAACTACATGAGAAACTGTTTCGGTCAGTGTTACCAACCCTTTGCAATGGAAAGTACCTGCTGGAAAAGTTGTTAGATGCTGCTAAATATGCAAGAGTTTAGACTGCAGGAGGAAACTGGAATTCTGGGAGGAGATCACCAAGCTACATCCAGCTAAAGTTTATTTCCATATTTCTCTAGATTTCTAATTTGTAAAATTATTTTATTTCTCTTATTTCATACTAAAACTTTTCTTCGTTTATCACTTACACTCACTCATTGTCTATAAGGCTTTATCCTGTATATGGGTCACGTGGGGTCTGGATCCTAGACAAGGAGAAATAAGGCACAAGGTAGGGTATACCCTGGAGGGGTGCCAATCCACACACTGCGGGCAATTTGAGAACACCGGTTAGCTTAATCTGCATGTCTTTGGACTATGGGAGGAAACTGGAGTACCCAGAGGAAACCCACCAAGTATGGGGAGAACAAATTCAATGCACACAAACTGGAGAAGGGTATCGAACCGCACGCTGGACCCCCAATATCTATTTCTATTTATTATACAGTAATTGAAAATTTATATTTTATTCTGTTATGTTATCTTTTAAACATCAGCCAAAAGTAAAACTGTTCAATGAAATACAATGAATGAAAACAAAGGAGGAGCTCCCTAAGCAAACAGGGATTTGCAGGTGCATGTACAGTACAGCTCAATCATGGCCATTGACTAAACTCTCCAACTGACCGGAAATAAAGGTGAGAGAAGCAGTTCTACCTTCAGCAAGTAAGGCGACTCTCCAGCTAAACTCCATCCAAAAGCCGCCAGATTTGTCGCAAGTCGTTAATTTTAATGAGAAAGACACTAAGTTGACAACACTGATTATGAGAATTTAAATTAGGGAGCCGATTAATGTAAAAAAGTCTTTAAAAAACTTTTAAACAGCTTCAGAATAAACATAAAAGTGCAGCATATTAAGTAGTACAATAAAATAAAGTGTGTTCTAACAGTGATACTGTATGGAGCGAATATACAGTATATGTATGGAAGTTGGATTTAATCACTTAAACTAAGTTTAAAATTTAAACTAAAATTTAAACTGACAGTAAAGTAAGCTAATCAGTATCGTCTCAGTGGAAGACTGTTGGATACAAAACGTCTGGTCAAAAGAATCCCCATGGCCATTAACTGCATCTGAGGTCATAACTGTAACTCAAAAAGCTCACACAAAAACACGTGCTTTGCTTTGCCTTAGTGTGTGTTCCCAGGAGTCAGCAATAGCAAACTAATATAGAGGTGCCCCTGCTTGCAGCTGCTCTCGTTAATGCCAGTGTGGATGCTGACGCACGATAAAAGAAACGATCAAAACAGATGTGGGCGGTGGGATGTGATCCATGCGATCTGTACACACTGAAGGGTAAATTAGAGGTTAGTAGAATACTAAGGCTAAGGCCTGAACACCATTTTGTCTCTAACTAGCTCTGGTATGAGCTTATTGCCATTGACTTCTTTTTACCAAGTGCTGAATAAGGAATAAAATACAACTGACTTTACTGGTATAGGAAAATGGTGAGATGCATTTTTATTCTGAAGTGGACTGACTTCAAACAATAACGATATATGCTTAAGTCCAGAAACATGGAAACAATTCTAATTTATATTTATAAAAGGGTGTTCAAGTCAAACCGGGACTTCTGATTGCGCAGTTAAGAGTTATGACAGAGTAAAATCTTCCCTTATTTCTGTATATAATCCCCCCGCCACACAAAGGCACTTATCACAGTGTTGATTGGATACTATCAAGGTAGAATGTTTTCTCAGTATGTCAGAGCCATGTTCACACTGCCTGCTTCATGTCTGAAACACTGGCCTCCCAGGAACTCCTTTAATGGCCCAAAAATATGTAAATGGCTTGGAGTGAGGTCAGGACTGTACTGGGGACGTGGCAATAACATGAATAATTGTGTGCACAGATACGTCTTTTCCGAAAAGTTGGCGACGATTTTCAAGGATCAGATGTTGCACTCGCTGAACATTCACGGGCATGAGTTCAGTGAACTCCAACCCACCATGGGCGGGATCGTCATTCATGGACTTCTTTAATTAATACACAATGTACACAATTCTAATGTTTTACTGCAGCTGATCGTCTCATCACTGTACCGTGCTTAACGTCTTCTGAAAATGTTACTAAGTTTTAAGCTTTCCTTAACGAGAAGTCCCGGTTTGACACGAACACCCCATATAGTTGAATTTATTGTTGTAGAGTTGCATGATCAGCTGGCTTAATGTGCATGAATGAGCAGATGCATAGGTGTTCCTAATATAAGGGCCAGTGAGCATACATATATACTTTGTTTTGAAAGCACATCATTACGGAATACATATACAGCATTTGGCAGACGCCTTTATCCAGAGTCGCTTAAATCCATCCAATTTTTTTAGATCAAAGAAGAGTGCTCTTGCGTAAAAGGAAGAAGGATAGAACACCGTGACATCGCTCTGACCTTTTATCACATCGAATCAGGGGAGTGAAGCTGTCGGCTGCACTCCTCCAAATTAATTTTAGCAGATATTTGAAAGGCTATAAGCTACTGTGAGTGCTACAAGGTCATTGTAGATGCCTGAGAAAAATCTCACAGGGCTTGTATAAGATCAGATGCAGTCTAGATAGATACCATCTCAGAGCAATCCAATCAAAGTCACGGGCAAACCTAGGGAAAACATCCTCATATTTTCTAACTAACACAGTGAATCCATAAGATCAGGAAGTCTCATGTCAGAAACCTCATACTGTATATATGAGGTCCTGTCTGTGAGCTCATATATACTGTAGCATGGGCAGAAGGTCATTTGAAGTTCTCCTCTGAGTGTGTAGCTGCCGTGTGATGTGGTATGAGCAGAGGGTCAAAAGGACATTATGGTTGGCTTCACTTTGTTTCGGAGGACATGCTAGCATTGAGTTTGGGCAAAGCTACTGAGTTCTTCAACATCAGCTCTTTTCATACAGTATGTGGACACCTGACCATAATGTTATATGGTTGTTGAACATGCTATCCCAACTCCAGATTTATTTCCCCATTGCTGTTATAACATCTTCCATTCTTCTGTGAAGGCTTTCCACTAGATCTTGGGGAATGTCTGTGTGATGTCATTCAGCTTGAGCTTGAACAGTCAAGAAAGTGGGGTAAGGAGGTCTGGGGTGTAGTCGATGTTCCAGTTTAACCCAAGGGGTCTGTTTAGGACAGTCAAGATCTTCTACTCCAAATGCGGCAAATGATTGGATCCATTACATCCAATAAAGGATGAGTGATCTTTTTTTGCAGGACACTTAATGGATGTGACGATCAAGTGTCCACAAACACTTCACCATATGGTGTACTCTCATACTGTATGTGCATCCAGAAATTACTCAGCTGATGAAAACACACTTATCCTCATGGATAAAAGTAGGTTATACTCCTCTAGTGTCTGGCCTTAATTCAACACGCACAACACACAGACACGATTGCTCTCACACACACGTTATTTCTATTTTGGGCTCTCTTCTTGGATCTTGTTTGCCGGACACAGTTTCGAGTTTCACGAGAACATTTTAGGAACAAGAAACCTTGTTGAATATGTAAACGCTTAGGATTCTGTCATGGTGATAAAACGAGGTTGCTAGCAAACCTATCCCTGTTTTATTTTGCTTATGATGGATAAGGATAAATGTTGGGCATTAAGCTTGATATTTGCTCATCTTCTTGATCTTGTATTTTCATATATGGTGGCATGGTGGCCTAGTAGTTAGCGCTGTCGACTTGCACCACTAGGTCCTGGGTTCGATTCCCACGTCGGGTCTGTATGCATGGAGTTTGCATATTCTACTCGTGCTTGGTGGGTTTCCTTCGGGTACTCCGGTTTCCTCCCACAATCCAAAAACATGCAGATTATTTTCATTGGCGTTTCCAAATAGCCTGTAGTGTGTGATTGAGCATGTCAGTGTTGACTGAAGATTTTACCATGGCTGTACAAACGGGGATAAGTACAATGTTCACCACGGACCCCAGGATGGATTTTCATATGAAATAAAAATATCTATTTTATTTAATACTAAATAAAATAATAAAAACATTAAATATTAATAAATGTTAAATAAATTAAATATTAATAAAAAATATTAAATATATATATTTTTTATTTTATATTTTTTCTAATACACACACTATATATAATATTTAAAAAAAACATCAATATATAATGTATAGCAATAAATTTAGAATATTTATATAAGTTTTTCTTTTCCTGGAAATAAAGATTCGCCATTTAATAAGAAATTAAAATTAGAAGACTCAAGAAATTTACAATTCTACATAGTTTACTACAATATCATTATAATTAATGCTACAGAAAACTCCTATTTTCTTCCTGATCAGCAAATAGCAATGACAGAGTGGTGCTTCCACTGTGTTTTTATAATTTTTCAACAAGGTAGGTTTCCTAGGTTACATGATTATATCATATTGGGTGGTCCCTGGTGATTAACATACCTATTGTGTAGTGCGTCCAACAACACAGCCACGACATATAACAACAACATCGGGTACGACTGCGTTATATGTTCACTCCTTTTGATATAAAACCAACAAACCAACAAAGCATACAGTAGCACTCCAGGATGGAGTGTGAACAACGCATCTCTAATTTAAATAATATGCTTTAAAATGAAACTTCTAACCTTTTAGGGCCATGTGAGGTTTCCTAGGGATCCTTAGAGAGATCAGATTGTTGGATTTTTCCATTTACTCATCTATGTATGAGATTCTATCAGAAGCGTAAACACTGTTGTGCTCCAATAAAAACAGTGTGCTTAGGAAAAAAAAATTCCTATATAAATATATCACTGCTCACCTATACTACAGACTATAATGCTAAGAATACTGTGTGTACAGTATATCACCAGTGCATGTAAAATGCTAGAAGTTCTTCTTAGATAGATTTAAGCTCCATCTTAGACACAAAAAGATTTGGGTTTCTCTGGATTAGGGAAAAAGTGGACAGATGTAAGAAGATAGATAATTTTGTATATAGATCATGTCCCCTCTAACAAATATATAGTAGTCCTGCCTAAGCCTACCTGAATAAAATGCATAAAAGATAATAAAAGTATATAGTGGAATATATATATTTTAATTTGAAAAAATAAATATATTTTCGTTTCTTTGTATTTGACAGTAAATTCATCCCAGGAGCTAGTGAGAAGCAATAATGAACAAAACATTATTTTATAAGTTATTATTTTATTATAAGTTTTTTTTTTCTTTAGGAATATTAGGTTATAAAAAAAATATATGCTGATTTTTTTTTTTTTGCCAATGTTACAAATGACTCTAACACAACATTGCAAAAAGGACTTATTCAAAATGTCTTATACAATATCTCAACGTATACAATATTGCTACCAAATCAATAGCTTGAGAAAGATTTGAACTCCTATCCCTGATGTGAGAGCACTGTGTGCTTACCACTGGACATGCTGATGATGCATCTACATAACAAAGAGCGTCACAAAAAATACCAGAGAACCATTTACCAAAATATCAAACTGGAAAGCAGCCCAAAGGGTAAAGGTCTGAAATCTGTTCTGTAAAACCAGATGTGGCGCAGTCTGATCCCTATTACAGTACTGTAAGGGAGTTAGGGAGCTAACATGCAGCTCATTGTAATATTTCCAAAAGAAAATTAATCAAAGAGTTAACATAGCATTACAACTTTACAGAACACTACACACTCTGTGTGTGGGAAGCTGTTGTGCCAGTCCCAATCTCCGATCGGATTTCTAAACTAAATGGACCATGGTTGTGGTCGGATGTTGCGCGAATGGATGTTATTC
>JAQQZT010000004.1:17532260-17568893 GCA_030068275.1 Clarias platycephalus | reverse complement strand
TGATCTCAACCGCGATAAGACGATAGACCAAAATCTCTACCGGTTGACAAATTTCTACCGGTTAACCGTGTATACCGCCCACCCCTACCTGTAACAATTTTAAACTACTGTTACTACCCCTGTTAATTAGATTGTGGAAGGATATGTGTTGCTGTAGCAAAATAACTGATTAAATAAAGAAACAAATCATAACCTGTTGATACTAAATGGCATTTGTGGACCTGTTGTATAAAAGTAATATCACACTCGAACTTGTGCTGTACGGCTGAATATAGCGCATGCCTACAGCCGCATTCCAGCTGTGCTATATCCAGCACAATAGCACTCCCTCTCATGTGAGACTGCCTGATTAAATATCTCATTCTATTCTAAAAATATATCCCATTAAACATTTCTTTAATATTATCCTGTTTATTTTAATGGAACAATTAATGCTTATAATTGTTTAAATTGGTTTTGGGGTTTTTTAGAAACAATTTCATTAAACAAATAGAGAGCAGGGGAACAACTTTTTTTAGGTTTCTATTTTGTGCTATATAGACCAGGGGAACATGGGACCCAGGCAACATAGGAATGACCCCGTTTTGAAATAGTCTGTAATTAATAAAAGCATTGACGTGTATTTGTTTGTATTTTGACGAACCGTTTGGTAATCTAGTAATCTCTTGGAAAGCCTCCGGTTTATAGGCTCCACCCACATTTAATATCTTGTAAACGTATCTGGACTGCAATCCATTTGCCTCTCCACACATTTGTGTACTGGTTTGTTGCAGTTTGGTTTTAAGCAAATAATAAAAAAAAAAAAATGGACACAGTTGAGCAGTTGAGTTTTGTTTAGAAAGAGTTTGAGAGATTTGTTTAAAAGAAGGTAAACGAGATATTCATATGTTTGCTGTCATGTTTTGGAATGTACAGTACAGGCTTGTTGGACTGGATAATAGCCTACACCATGATGTGCCATGCCATGATGAGGTTTAGATTTGTGCAGACGTATAATATCGTTTGTGCTCAATACCCCGACCCCTCTGGTTAAGCAGTGTTTGGAACACGATTTGTAGACTCAGCTGTTTGGTGAGCTGGTAATTAATTGATACCAGATTTAGAAAGGTAGCTTGTTAAGACACAGTGCTGCATGCGTTCTACACAACAAGAAGAGTTGAAATCCTCCAGAGAGCGGTCTGTGTGAGTCACAAAGTCGTTTCTGCAAGGTGTCGGTGAGAAGAGGTTCCCGATGTTGAGAACTCATTTTGTAGAACTGAACACGAAGGACATCAGAATTTCCCAGAGTTACTTCTTTCCATTTGTATTCCTGGCAGTGTTTTAGCGTTACATATGGAGGATAGTCATCTTCTGCATGAACACATGGACTGTTCTTTCAAAACAGTCTGTCACAAATACATTAACAGATGGCTGCATGGATCAGTGACATGACTTTTTTCTTTTTTTTTTTTCTTAATACTTTTTTGGTTATGCAGCATTATCAAAAGCTCCTTAAAGTGTTTGTTTGGAATGTGTACTGACTCATCACTTGATTAAGCTTTCAAAAGAGGTTTCGTTGGAGTACAGTAGTGCAGTTAATCCTTAAAGAACAACATATTCTCTATGCATTTCATATTATTATTATTATTATTATTATTAGTAGTAGTAGTAGTAGTAGTAGTAGTAGTAGTATTCTTATTATTATTATTACTAGTAGTAGTAGTATTTTTATTATTATTAGTAGTATTATTAGTATTATCCCAAATCCTTTTGTTTAGTTTTTCCTAAATAATGCAGGTTTTACCGTTTAACTCTTAATTGCCACAGGGTATGCTGTTGGAGGGAAATGCTGACATCAGCAACAGGGTTGTGTGTTAAAGTTTGTGCCACAGCATGCACTGTGTACGCTTGACAATTCTCAAAAAACTAACAGAAATTGATGTCCTCGTGAATTAGCTTCTTAGCAGTGATTTCATCTCATACCTTCACGCACGTTGCTTGTCTGACTCTCTGAAAGGTGTGTTAACATACTTGTTGGTGACTTGCACAACAGCCAGTAGAGATCTGTGATTTTAAATCGTTTATTCAGTTTAATTGATCTTTTGTCAGTTTACTTGATTAATTGAATCGATGGATCAGTTTCTGATTCGGAATCAGTTCACACAAAAACACTAAAATTCCTTGAAAATATACCACAGCTTTTCCCGAAAATAGAAACAGCTTTCATCTTCCACAAAGTACTTGGAACATACTCTTGTTTTGCAAGATTATTGCTTTTTTGTTGTTGTTGTTGTTGTTGGGTTTAAAGTGTTTGGAGCAATACGGTCACCTCACAAACTGGAATGGGAAGCACAAGGGTGGACGGGAAAAAAAGATTTGTAAGATTCATGACATTTAAACAATCAGCAACGCATGTTACAAAACATGGCAGTGTTTATTAAACTGTATTAATAGTTTTTAAAATTACTAAAAGTAGGTTGAATACTTGTTATAAATGAGAGATTTTTAATTTTGTTTTTTTTAGGGATATTGCAGTTTTCAATTCTGTTTGTCTGATTTGTCTCAAACAGTGATCATTCTTAGGGGTGTTGAAGTATTAAAAACTATTCCAAATATTTTGGTTAATGTCCACCTCCAGGCCAGCAGGTGGGGGTAATGAGATCAACAGTCCATAAACTCAAAAGAAAAAGAAGCAAAAAAAAAAAAAAAAAAAACTGACTATTTGCAGAAAAAGTTGAAGCGGTTTATATTTTCTATTTTAGGGAATTCCTCTATTTTTAGACCATCATTTGAAAGTTTACCTAATAAATTTAGTGAATCTTAATGCAAAGTATAAATCGTTCCCAAGTCGAAAACCATCTGATCGATTCAGTTAATTTAATCGACCCATAGGAGATGTTTTAAAGTTTTAAAGTTTAAATTGTTTATCATTGTGTTAAGAACTAGAGCTGCTTGAGACGAATCAGACAATAAACTTGACTGGTACTGAAATGAAATCACAATGACCAAAAATCTAAACAAATCAACAGTCTGCCTCGAGACGTTCTAATGGGCAATGGGTTTTGAGATACGTCGCACCCGAGCCAAATCTAAGCAATCCGACAGTAGCTTAGGGAGCTTGCGAAGACATAATGATAGCCTTTTGCATTCTGTTAATGACATCCGGAGGTGCAGGAATCACATTCTCACTCTGAATGAGGAAGTGACATCCTGTGTGACAGCACTGAAAAGCTGGGAACAACTATGAGCTCATACAAATTTGGCATAAATAAGTGGATTTTTTTCCCCCCAAATCAAGTAGATATTGTGTGGGAAGATGCTCAAAAAACCCTGCTCAGACAAAACAAGCGCCGTCTCCAGGGGCGAGACATTTACGAATCTATCGAGCATTGATTATGAAGTTGTGCCTCCAGAAACCCGGATATTTTTATAATGGTAAGCGACAGCGATGCAGATGTCTGAAACACTAATTCTGAGTTTGCATGGTTAATGCTTTGACAACTCGTGTAATGTGGGCAGCTCTGCATTTATATACAATTTACACTTTGATGTTTGACTTTTTAAAAATTCACAAAGGAAACTAGTTCTCCATCTGTACGGTGTTTTATTTTTAATCTCAAGCTCCACTGATGTTGCCATTTTATATGGAGGAGCTAGTTTCGGATTTTATAAATGAAATTTATAATGCTGTGTGGTTTCCAGGGGTTTCCTTGCTGGTTAAACTTCACAGTTGGAGGTAAACACAGTACCAGTTTTTCCTGATTTTTTTTTTTTTCTTCTTTTTTTCTACATTGTCAAACAACGCTGAAGGCATCCAAAATATGCAATAATCTCCTTTGAACTGTTGATTTTTTTTTTTTTTTAATCTTTCTGCTACTTATGCTCTGTAAAGCCTTCATAACGACTCTAATCTAATGTTCTGTTTGTTAATTGGTGATTTCTGAGGCTGCTAACTCTAAATGAACTTTGAAGGTCTTCATGAGAGCCAGTTTCATCCATGTGCTTGATAGTATTGTGTGCATTTGCAAAACCCATCATTGGAAAAACTTTTCCAGAATATCCTTTGTGTCTTAAAATAACTTATTGTTGTTGTTGTTGTTGTTGTGTAATTACATAATTCCATATATATATTATTTCATAGTTTTGAAATCTCCAGTCAGGCTTAGGGGTTATCACTGTGACCTCACGCCTCCAGGGTCCGGCTTCGATTCCCGCATCTGGTGTGTGTGCAGGCAGTTTGTATGATATTCTCCTCATGCTTGATGGGTTTCCTCCGGATATTCCATTTTCCTCCCACAGTCCAAAGCAGATTAGGCTCATTGGCGTTCACAAATTGCCTCGAAGTGAATGAGCGCGAGTGTGTGCGCCTTGCACAGTGTGTGTGATTGGCACCCCATCCAGGGTGTTATCCCACCTTGTCTTCTGGGATAGGCTCCAGGCCCCCCGTGACCCTTATCAAGATAAAATGGTATAAAAGATTAGTGAGTGAGTGAAATCTCTAGTACTGTTTTAGAATATAAAATAAATGAGTAGAAAATAAATCACTAAATAAAAAACATGGAATTGGAATGGGTGTCCAAAGTTTTGACTGGTTCTGTTTTCGAGTTAAGACTCGGGGCTTGATCTTGATCTTGAAGAGATTTCCCATGATGACTAAATACCATGTTTAGGTATTTCACTGGTTACTGAATTTAACGACACGCTCTGAGATTAGGACCAAATGCCTGATGGACAGAACTGATCACCGAGCAGATTATCAGTCTGGAGTTCCTCTGTAAACTGGAATTAGAGCTAGATTAATATGACCCTGTCAGGTATCAGTTTTATCCCTAAGCTTTTTGTAAATATTGAATTAAGAACACGTACAGCTAATTACGGATATCTTTTCACAATATGCCTTCACTGGTTTAAAAGGTGGCACTTTGTCAGAGAGGCCTGATGAAAAAGGAGTGTGTGTATGATGACGCATTTTGCTTGCGTGATGTTTTTGATTTGTTCCTCCATTTTGCTCTTGCTCATACCCAAGCAGGGTTTTATTTCTGGGATCGAGTTGAAAGAATTGGAGAGTTGGAAGAACGAAACAAAAACAGAGCGAGTGGGAGTATACAAATGTGTGTGTGCAGCTTTTTTTTTTTCTTTTCTTTTTTTGTTCCCTCCGTGGTATTTTTGGGATTTTCAACGTTGCGTGTTATTCGCCGTCTTGATTGGGCGATGTCTGGAAGAACACGTTTGGTTACTCTCAGCTACTTGCCGTGTGTGTGTGTACATGTGCCTATGTGTGAAAGAGATAAGAGAGATGACTGTGGTTAGTGCTGCAGATCAGCAATAACATGAGGATTGTATTTATTTTTTTTGTTCCAGACACTGCTTGTCGGAGTACAAGACTGCATACTTGGCTCAAGTTCTGGATTTAATTTCCTGCTTGCGTCTCTTGACATTAATACATCTCTTTCCGTCTCTCTTCCTGTGTCTTGTTCCATGTCGTTGTCTCTCTGATCCTGGGATTTAAAACGCCATTGATTTTAAACAAAAGCATATGGAAATAGAGGGTTGCCAGCCCTTGCGTTTTGGGTGCGGCACACTAATGCACCCACGATTTAGAAAAAGAAAAAAAGAAAAAATAAATAGTAAAAAAAACATACTTGCAGCAGGCCTTGATCATGCTAATGGAAATCAGTTTCCTCATCTTTATTTTCATAATTTCCATTTTGGTTGTGAAACATTTATTTCTTTTACTAGGCCTACTCCGAGAGCTGATAAAAGTGAGGCCTAAAGATGACGAGAGAGAGACACGGAGAGATGACAGGAGACAGAGAGTGGCGGGCAGACATGAGTGACAGCGTGAGACTGACAGTGAGAGATAGAGATGGGGAGAGAGGAAATGAAACATGGGTTGAGAGAGACAGCACGACAGGGAGACGAAGACAGAGATTGAGAAGAGCGAGATAGACGGCGATATGTAAAGAGACAGAGAGACACAAGGTGCATTTTCATGGGCTCTTGTATTAGACTAATGATCAGAATGACCCCAGTAGGCCTATCGCAACAACATTGGTCATGCAAACACCTCTTAAATCTTTGATGATCTATTCATAGGTAAGTATTTGACATGTACACACTTGATCTGGTCATTTCTCTCTTGTTGGAATAAATATATAATTCGTGTGCATGTTTGCCCTACGTTGGCGTTACATTGGGTGGTGTGATGAGTTCCCAGGAAGAGAATTTTGCTTCCATTCCTAATTTGAGAACAAACCAACAAACCCACCTGTTTTTACTTCAGACTCTGTCTCGTCTCACATTGGCTGAATGATTGGCTCACGTATTACATTTTGAGTAAAGCATCTAACCAATCATAAACGGGATTGAATTCTTGGAACCAATCCTAACACAGGAGGTGGGATTTACCGGGAAGGATGTTAAGCCTAACCTAACATCAATGTTGTTCTTATGCAGTATTTCTGGCAGATTAAACGCTTCACAGCGGACAGAACCGCTTTGTGCGTGTGAATAAATTTAAATGTAATTTCGTTAAGAATTGTTAATCAGAATAGTTTCAATCCGATTGTCTGTGTAAACATAGCTAGAGAGAGAAACTAGAGATACAAAACACGCACACAGTGTGCGATATATAAATAGCTGGAGAAACGTACTTGATCTCTGTGGGATATTTGACTGCTGTCCAGATTGACTGATGTTAATTTGCAGTTTTTACAAGTCTGTCTAAGAAACGCTGATTCCATTAGGACAAATCACAACAGACCCATCAATCAAGGGGTGTAAACGAAGCCCGTCGTGAAACCACAGGTCCGTTCAGGCAGTGGAACCAACACACGGACTGTAAAAGAAGCGACGTGCTATTTTCAGTTTCAGACTTGTCTGTGGAAAGAGTGTTACCTGATCTGATGGCGCTCAGGCATTGCTGATTGCAGCACGGTCAACAGCAGATCCTTCTGGGAACCAGTCTCCAAATACAAGAGACAAGAGACACACCCGGGTTGTTACCTTTTTTAAGAGTTTGGGTCAAGGATTTAAATCGGTTGGCTGACCCCGGATGGAAATACCCCCGCCTGTGCAAATACTGTTAACATTCCTGATTTCCTACACTCGTGTAATATATGAGGATATTTTTGTTATTCTTCTCCCACAATCTCATCCAGACGGCTGTCATGTCGCAGTGATCTTTCTCCTTATTGTTGACCCAGCGTGGTGTTTCCTTCACTTGTCCAACCCCTCAGGGTAATAAAAAGCGTCCGTTCCTCGTCTCTAGCTAGATGCTTCTCTGCTCAAATAAAATTGTGACGCATCATGTGTAGCATTTTATGTATTGCTTTAAATAATTTCAGTAAATCTCTTAATGTAACTGTTTGCATCTGAAGTTGCTATTCCTTCGTAATCCTGCAGGTGGTGCGCTCTAAACTATTGACGTAGCAGAAGCAAGTTATTTAAGAATGTTAATTGTAATGAAAATCAGATTAGGATACAGTGGAACCTTGGATTACGAGCATAATTCGTTACGGAAGATGGCTTGTATTTCAAAACACTTGTAAACCAAATCTATTTTCCCATAAGAAATAATGGAAACTCATATTATTCGTTCCACAGCCCAAAAAAATAAATACATAAAAATAATTTACACAAAATTGAAAGTAAAAATAAAACAAATTAACCTGCACTTTACATTAAAAAAAAAAAAAAAAAAAGTAAAAATAAATCCCGACAGATAAGTGTTTCCGTTTGTGCGCGAAGGTTGTGTGTGTGTGTGTGTGTGTGTGTGTGTGTGTGTGTGCGAAGCTAATGTGAGGAGACCCTCCCTTCTCCCCCTTCTCGTCTTACACAGCTACCCTCGTCTTGCGGAACACTCGCAAAACGGCGTTACTCGCAATCCGAGGTTTCACTGTATTTATAAAATCGTGATGATCTAGAATCGCAATACAAATCGAATCGGCACCAAGGCATCCTGGTGATTCCATCCCTCATTATAAAGCTCAGGATTTCACTTTTCCTGCCTGGGGTTTTACCAGCTGGAGCTGCAAGTCATCTAATCAATTATTATAATCTTAGTCAGCACTTTATAACTTAAAAGATTCTTACTTTAGCTTTTTTTTTTATGCATAAATGTGGTTTCCTTAGTTTCCTTCTCATGAAAAAAGCTAAGGCAACCACTAAAGGAAACCACTAACATGTGCAATGCACTGCCAAGTCTCACTTATAGAACTATATTGTATTGTTAACTGTTTCACCCTCGCAGTCCCACCTGATTGTTTATTAAATGATCTTTATAACACCTGTTATTTCATGCTGTTTTCCCTATCGATCTTTTGCTATTGTTTTTTTTTCCATCCCTGTTGTTCAGCAATCACACCATTACTCGCTCTGCCAGCTGTTCAGCGCCCTCTGCTTCTGCGGAGCAATCACACTTCACAGTTTATTCCAGAACTGTTTTAAATTAGTAATGTCTCTCTTCTAACACCTCATATCTGACTCCGAAAGGGCTGATCGATAAGACATGCTAGATAACTACGGCAAAAACTCCCGTGCGGAATTTTCAAGGCCCAGTACTAAAAACACAATCATACAGTATACAGTTTGTTCACATAATATACAGTCACATTATCTGGTGTATATTGGATATATTGATTTTAAAGTGAACATGTCCAATTATTTAAGCCAAGAGATAAAAGAAAAAAAAAAAAAAAAAAGATAAGATTTATTTATTTATGTTGGACGTGCTGTCTGTCAAAAACGTACGCGCTGCCTGGGATTTAAAGGTCCGCATTTTGCGATTTCTTGAATAAGCTCTCGCAGGTCTCCGAGCTCTGTTAATGCTCCAGCTGAAATACGGTACCTTAAACTTCCTTTATTTGGTTTGGATGTGCATGAGCTACTGCTGAGCCACGCCCCACCCAGGGTAAAAGCAGAACACAGGTAGGCGGTGCTAAGAAACAGGTATAGGGTATCTTCTTATATGAGGTCACTTTAGGGGGAGAATCAAAATTGGCTTGTTTAAGCCCCAGCCAATACAAACATGGAACTAAATGCAGGAAATCTGTTAATTTTTTTTCCTTCCCCTTACTTTTATTATATCTATGGTTTTGTACGCCCATACACGCACTAAAGACCTATCTAAATGTCTACAAATGTTTAACAGGGTAAGTTCTGCAAAATAGGTTTCTTTTTAAAGTCAGTTTATGTTAGAGTCTCGTGTCTAGGGCTTACACCTCTGCTCTACTCAGGCTTATCAGCTATTCCACATTCCTCTGTGTTGAAACGCTCAGTAGCTCCTATCTGCGTGTGTGTGTGAATCAGTTTGTTACACGGCCCGGCTTAGCAGTGGACTTTGTTACACACACTCGGCACACACTGTGACTCTCCCGCGGCCACATGCTCAAATTAAAGCATCAGATTAGAGCCCGAAAAACCAGTCTCTCTCTCTCTGTCTCTCAGTCTTTCACACAGACACGTCTCTCCCACTTTGAGTAATTGTGATCTAATACTTGCGATTTGATCAGTAAGCTAATCAACAAGCGATGTGGCCGAGTCTTTTGAAATCCATGACCTATTAGCTTATTTATTTAATTTTTAAAATGAGAGTTTTTTTTTTTGTTCCACAGAGGAGGCTAACTTGTTAACATAGACTTGGACTTAGTTACTTACATAACATAGACTAACATGGGTCCTATTGCAGTCCAAAGGTATATAGTGGTGTCCAAGTCTCCAAGTCTTAAACCGTTGGCCTGTGCTCTATCCAGTTTTATTTTTAGTCATATTAAATATCGTCATTTACTTCATAATTTTATATAATCCTTTTTTTTTCTTCAGTAACAGGTTAACGGATACAGTCGAATATCTTTGTCTGTTTTATAACCGTTTACATGAAAACCTGAATAATACGACCTGTTCCAGATAATTACTAGTATTAGTAGTGCTCATGTAAACACACTTTCGGTCTCTTTTCAACTCTGTCACTCACCCCACACACACACACGCACATCCGCAGATAAATTTGGCAATACTGACACCCCATGAATCCTTCATAACCCTATCTGTGCTCTGATCAATAATGTAATTCTGTGCGAGCAAGTACAGAGTCTGTATCCAATCTCGCCTGCTTCAGCCTCGACTAACAAGGTTTTGTGCTAGTGTGTGTGTGAGTGTGAGGCAGCAAGAACGGGAGAGAGGACAGAGAGAGAAAGATCCCTTGTGTATGGCAGAATATCATTAGCAGGTGAGCCGGAGGAGCGGTGTGTGAGGATTCGGGGATGTGTTGATAGTCGTAGCTTTTGAATTACAAAGTTGCTGATGCTGTCATGGACACGCGTATACACACATGTACACATACACACCCCTTGGAAAATCCCTTACATTTCTCAAGGACATGATTTATCACCCAGCATGAATAATGTGTGTTAGATGTTTAGCTTATTCAGGGTGTGATGGACAGCACAGTGTGACTCCGTGTACACTTTTAGTGCTTTTAGTGCTGTTCCCGGTAATTAGTGAAACGAGAGAATTGAGACAAGACCACTATAGCTTTTCTGGGTCTGATAAAGTAGTAGAACATATTGGCTGATGCTCATACTCTTCACTCACTCATCTCCTATACCGCTTTATCCTGTATTCAGAGTCTCAGGGGCCTGGAGCCTATCCCAGTAGGCTTGGGGCACGAGGTGGGGAACACCCTGGCACACACACACACACTCACACACCCATTCACACACTACGGGCAATTTTGGGAACGCCAATTAGCCTAACCTGCATGTCTTTTGGACTGTGGGAGGAAACCGGAGTACTCGGAGGAAACCCACCAAGCACGGGGAGAACATGCAAACTCCATGCACACAGAGACGGGAATCGAACCCAGACCCTGGAGGTGCAAGGCAACAGTGCTAACCACTACACCACCCTTCATACTGTTCAGTTTTTTTTTTATTATTATTATTTTTTTTTTATATAAAATGAACAGGCAAGAAAAACCAAATATGGACGACTGTGATGTTTTATTAGTGAAGCAAATACTGTATGAAAATTTACACCAGGTTTAATTGAAAACGTTTCATAGTAGTGCTGGAAGATGCATCAAATCAGTAATGCGGTTAATTGAACATTTTGACTTGATTATGATTAATAAATTATTTTTTCATTCTCTATAGTTCACTGATGAGGTTTGTACTGTAAGATATGCTGAACTATTAAACCTGGGATCTGTTATTCGAATGAAATGTTTGCTTCAGTGTTGCAGCCTGGGTGTGGCAGAGTCATGTGACTACACACTCTGTAGTATGTTTTTAAGGGCACAGTACATAAAACACACACACAGAGGGGAAAGTATTTACAGTAACAATTTAATACAATAACAATAATCTTGACCATGTCTATTATTATTATTATTATTATTAGGTCGATTAGAGGTTTCAATACATTTTCAATTAATTGCCCATTTCATAGTCAGTATTCCTATATTTGCAATACAGTTAATATTTAGCTCTAAACAATCTAGCTTGTAAGAACAAAAGTTATACAGTTATGCAAAAGTCTTGAGTCACCCCACATTTCCTCATATTTAATTCAATGAGAGAAATGGGAACAAATGTTATGTTTTCCTGTGACAGGATGCAAAGTGCCTAAAGATATGCTTGAAATATTGGTTGTCTATGTTACATCCTCAGCAGCAACCTCATTTCCCCTCTCGTCTGTTCCAACCACTCAGCATTCAGCGTCACCAGTAAACTATTCACTGGCCTGATCGTCTGTCATCATCTGCACCTGTTGAGTAAGGTACTTTTTTTATGCTAGAATGATTCATAGGTCACAGTGTGGCTTAACAAACAAACAACATTCCTGTGAAACTGGTCAGGTACAGGGACTGGACTGAAAAATGAGGGCTATAAAAAGACCTTCGGGAAGCCTGGAGAACTATTCTTCAAAAGTACATAAAAATACGGGAAAGTCTGGCCCTTTGGAAGTAAAATATGAAATAAGAAACGAGAGCTGGCTCGAGACTATTGCGCAATACTGCATGTGTGGTTGTTTAACTTCCCAGGAAGACGTTCTGCTAGATGTTGGAGCGTGGCGGTAGAGTTAGTGAGATCAGGTGCTGAGGAGGTCAGAGGTGCAGTCAGTGTTCCAGGGCATCCCAGAGGTGTTCAGGGGGTGTCGAGTTCTTCCACTCCGATCTTAAAACACAATGTCGTCATGGAGCTCACTCTGTGCGAAGGAGCACTTAGGCTGACACAGGTTTGAGCCTCCTGGTTCCAGTGAAGGGAAAATGTAATGCCGTAATGTTAACCATGTTACCATGGCAGCATAGGGTATATTGGGTACCTTATTATTAATATTAGTATTTTTTTAAATCAACAACTGGCCTAAGAATTTTTTTCTCCTCAAACCTCAGTAACATCATAAGATCCTTGTGATAAAAGAATCCTAATCATTAGTAAAATCTAATTTCATGTGAGTAAACCCATAAAGCTTAATTAAAACATAATCAACCAGGGTAATTAGGTGCCGCAGTAGTTTTATATCAACATAATAGAAATTTTCAAAGAGTGAATAAAGCGATAAAGCATGCTCATGCATTTCTTTAGAACTGGCATCTTCTGTACTTTGATTCTGGCTTTTTTTGGACTGTATGTTAAGAAATGTGAACAAATTGTGCAATCCGCAACTGAGTGACTACTTTAAATGCAACTGCCGTGGATGTCCGTATGACGGCTATCCATTTTCCAGCTCCCTGAATGGGTCTGGTTCCACCCCATTCACTTAGCGGGGTGACATTTGCCCTCACATGTGCTCCCCATCACCTTCACAGCTTTGGCTGCCGCTTCTGCCTGTAATTGCAGGGCCCCTAAAAGCTCGGAGAGAGAACGAGAGGCAGTGAAGGAAGAATAACTGGAGACGCTGATGGTGTGTAACCTGCACAAAGTGGAGAAGTGTGAAGGTGTTCATATGGCTGCGAGAACTTTTCCAGAGCTTTTTGGAATTTCCATTGTCTGCATTGGAGGAATTCTTGCCTAATGCCTGGAGTTAGAAGTTCTGTTCTTGCAGGATGTTTGAATAGACTGTGGTACCAGAGTCCATGGATTTTATCACAAAAGTGGTTCATTTTCTCTAATTTACTTTTTTTGTGTTTAATTTTTAGTCCATGTTCTCATTGCAGCATACCTCATTATTGGAAAGTCTCAAGAATTAAGCTATTGTTCCTCAAACCTCCATAACACCAAAGGATTCACAATAATTTTATTCACTAAAAATGGTTAAATTCAGGTAAATAAACCCATTAAGCATAATTAAGGAGGCTCTATTATTTAAAAAAATCCCCTTTGAGTCATTTTTAGACATTCAGGGTCCACATGTTCTGTGTAGAAAAAAAAGCCATTCACTGTTATTCGTCCACGCCTTAACGAAACAAATGAGATTTCCTCCCTATTGTGACCTCATATAAGGAGAATACCTCCGCCCCTGGCTTGTTACTCACCTCTGCTGAGATGAGGTATGGCTCAGCAGTTGAGACACCGAAACAGAGCATTTGAAGGTAGAGAGAATTAAAGGGATGTTAAGGTTTAAAAACAAAAAAAAAGCGGGACCTTTAAAAACCTAACCATCTCTGAATGTGCAAAAACAACAAAGGTGTGACCAGGTTCATGGTTTCTGGTTTACCCTTTTAGGTTATAATCCAAAGTAAGAAATTGTCTCTGCTAAAGTGAAATCGGTAAAAAGCAGAAAAGTTTTTTTTGGACATTAGTACAGATGAGTACTTTGACTTTTATACGGCTTACTCCACAACACGTCATGTTTTGATGTTGCTGTGGTTTCAAGGCTGCGCCATGTCGAGCATCGATAAAATAGTTTAAAATTACATTTGTTGTGTCCTGCACCCTGCGCCCTGTATTTAAGGCGACATCTACGTCATCGCGTGAATGACACAGCGCAAAGCACGTAGTCCTTAAAGCGAATGAGTGGCGTGAGAGGCTACACTGCGCTCTGATATACATATAATTATGTTTGATTGATGCATTCAAACATGGTTTTGTGAGTCATTTTAAACTATGGTCTGTGTGCGTGGTTTAAATAGGGCCATGATTGGAAGCCATTACTCAGCACATAGGCATTGCTTTAGAGTTAGTGTTATTTTTAACCAAAGGAACACACACTATATAAATCTGACGCTCATTAAACACATGCAATAGTCTGGATCCTGATGCATGGAAAAGCAAGTATCTTGCAGAAGTGTGGAGTTTTGATTTGAATGCGTCACTGTGATTATTATGGCTTCCATAGTAACTGGCATTTAAAGCTCAAATAAATTACAGTCGAACCGCTAACAGTTTATCTGCAAATATTTATCTGCAGAAGAACCGGGCAGATCATCTAATTTAGTCTGAATCAGTAAGTTCAAAGTATTGAATTGCCTGTAATTAAAGTTAATTAAAGAGATACCACATCGGGCAAAATCTCGCACTTCAATAGACAGCTTTCTATTAGTGTTGCACGATATACTAAAAAAATTACTTTGGTAATTTTTAGATGCTCCATAGAGTTTTGAAAAATGGTACCATCCCGGCACATTGAAATAATTGATGCTTTCACTGTGCGATGCCTCTTTGATCTAGCTAATAGGAATCTGCCTTTTTCAACATAATGCTGACAGCAGTGACGTGTGTATGTGTGTGAGAGAGATGTATGGGTTGGAGGGAACTGTCTGAGATTATAATACGAGTTGCAGGGAAGCAGTGACAGCAAGAGAAAGGTGTCTCGAAGTGAAGATATTTTTGTCATAAATTAAAACACAACAGCACAGCTGATTTAAAGCGTGGTAAAGCTTGTTTTATATCGTCACTTCAAATGTTGTTGAAAAGGAACATGATTTGTATCGCCTTAGTCTGGAGTAGAAAGTGAACCAATTAAATACCATGAATAAAGCCTGATATTGGGAAAAAAAAAGCACTTTCTACATAGTTCATATAGATATAGATTAAAACGTATTATCACCAAGAGTGGTGATAATACACGGTAACATCACTGGGATATTAAATTACATGCATCGCTCCATGACACAGGTGTTCTTGTGTCGGCAGCAGCATGGATGAACGTAGGTCTGTATGGTTCGCAGTACTTCCTGCCAAACCAGGAAACCCACGTTCAAACCGGTCACAGAAGCACTTTCAGCAAACGCATCTGATAATGTTATTTCATCTTAAAGAACACTTTGTCTACTTGATAATTGCATCTTAGTCTTTCCGAAATTGCCTCTGAACCATCCATGTTGGTTTATTATCAAGTGTGCCGGCACACGCTTATGACACTTCTCCCCTAGAAATGATTACGCAATCGGATTATAATATCCCTAAAACATTGGACCGTTTCTCGTCCCGCAGTTTCGAGACGACCCACACGTATGTTACACCGTTTCGTGCGGCTCGATCGGGAATGGTGTGCTATGGCTTTTGGTGGGGGGTCATCGCGCGGTGCTCCCAGTATCCCCAAAAAAACCGCCCCGAAAAGTCCCATAGACTTAACATTGGGGCCGGCCTCTGCTGTGACATCACGGCTGTGCCTGTGATACAACAGAAGGAATCACCAGGCACTGGATGGTATCCACGCACGTTAGCAGTGACCCGGCCGTTGCAGAGGCACACTTAAAATTTCTTCAGAAATTTTCGCTCTCTAGTCTGTTTATGTTGTTCAACTATCTTCTAATGCAAGACTGAATCCCAAATCTCAGGCGTCTCCAACCCCTGATCAAGAGCACTGATTGGTGTATGGATCGAGGGTTTGTACACTCTACATAGTGCACTAGCTTTAAAGCTATTTAGGATGCGACCCTGGAAACCCAGAAGTTAGCTGATATTGAGTAAATATCTTAGACTTAATCAAGGTCACCAGCTTTGCCAGTCGCAGAAGGATACATGTTGGCAGAGCACAATCACCTGTTAAATAATCAAACAAATCAGAATCTGTTGATTGCAGAAAGCTAAATCACATAAGATCGAGTCCTGTTGTGTTTGAATATCAGCACGGCTGTGATTTCTTCAGTGCTCGGGCTGCGAGCATGTTGGCTGGAGCAAGCTGTTGGGCCCTTGAGCGAAGCCCTTAATCCTCAACTGCTCAGATGTATAATGACACAAAAATCAACGTTGGTGAGTTCACTGTTCAATATGTTTAGATTTGTGAAGACTTATGATCGCCTTTGGCTTTGTTTTGTTTCGTTTTTATGATCATAACATCCTTAGCTGTCTGTCCCTGATCAGGAATCAATTTTTAATAAATGTGTGTACTGTATTAGATTTATTTAATTGCTATAAATAGCAATAGCTTAGACACTCTAGTCGGCGTCACATAACCCAGTACATCACTTTTCCTCTAGCATGTGAATCTCTCCATAGACATGCACCGACTTACCAGCTAATCGCATCCCTGATCATGTGACCAGGGACTTGCTGTTGCTAGCAACAGTGGCTAATGAGACATTTGATGTTTTCTTCTAACTTATATGGTTGTATGGTCTCCTGAATAGAATACAAGTTGTCCCAAAGGTCTCCTTTTGCTCAGCGGTTTTGGATTTGGGAGCACACACACAAATGCACAAACACAGCGTTCGCTTTGCCTCCAGCAGAGCAAAAAGTACTGGGTTTGGTCTACGAGGTTGTCTTGTTTTTTTTGTTCCTTGTAAATTCCCCCAAATGTCCGGCTCGTGCACAGTTAATGTCAGACGTGGATTGTCAGAGCTAAAAGTACCACTTTTGCACAAGTTGCGTCGTGGCCATCGCTGCGAGGGCACTGGAAGTTCATTGTAACGCTGATACACCATCGTGAAGCTGTTACTGAGGGAGGCGAAACTGTCATTCATGCGCACACACTCACTTTTCTAAGACATGCTTCAAAGTCTATCTTTAACACCTCACAGTGCCTTAATAACCATTTAACAGTCTCCAGTGCCAGTCAGCACGAAAGCATGTTTTCTATTTCTGTATTTTTTTTGGAGAATATTTTTGTACTTCCATGCCCAGTTCACTCTCTGACCTCTTTTGATCCGCAGCAGAAGTGTTTATGTGAAAAGAAAAAATCCCAGTCGAGCTCTCAAAGTGATAGGTCGTAGGTCAAGTGTTTATATCCCACGAAAGAGAAGTATAGAAACGTAAACTTCTGTCACAAGCAATAAGCGCAAATGACTCTCTGTGTCGAATGGAATCGATCTGAACTTTCCTCACCTGCCCCTGACCCTGTGATGAGCTGTTAGAAGAGCAGATCTGACCAGCATGACCCTCTTTTTTTGAGGGGTGTGTGTGTGTGTGTGTTGATGCCGAAGTACAATTGAACAATTCTGAGAAGTATGAACTGGAGTAGTTAACGTTAATAATGATGTCGCAAACGAAATGAAATCGTCAGGGTTTGTCGTAGGTGTAATATACGCAGCGTCACAGTGTGTTAGAGAAATGTTAAAGAAATAAAGAGCAATAACTGTCCAGGTTCAAAACTGGAAAAATAAGATACGTTTCTGTAAGTTGTTTCTACCTGGTGTGTGTATGTGTGTGTCCACACTCGTCTGTGTGTGTCCCGAGTTTTCAGTGTCGGTCCGTGTTTGTCTGGGTGTGTGAGGTTTTGTTTGTGTGTTTTTGCGTGCTTGTTTGTTTTCACATGTGTTTTTGCACGCGTTCGTTTTTCGAATGTGTGTTTTTGTGCACTTTCGCATGCAAATACACCCGCAAGCGCAAAAGCACATGAAAGTGTTCGTGTGCACGCAGAAGCACTCAAGCATACCATTTCAGAAGCGAACGCTAGAAACGCTCCTGCTTGTGTGTGTGTGTGTGTGTGTGTGTGTGTGTGTGTGTGTGTGTGTGTGTGTGTGTGTGTCTGCTTATTCAACACGATTATGTAAGTGAAGTCTGAGATCAAATTCTGTTGGGATTTGATTGTGAATAGCGAAGTTTGCAGTATAAAGAAAAATCTCACCTATTGTTACAGTATCGCGAGGCAGTCGAACATCGATTCCACTCAGCTTTATATAGTATGTGTGCGTGTATGTGCGAGACAATCTGATCTATTCATGCATGATGAATAATTTCGGCATACAACCAACTGAAACCCATTCAGCATTCTTCTTTCTCGCCTTTTTCCTCCGTCTTGCGCTGCTTAAACCTAAATCCCTGGTATGCTGTAGCACTGCCAGACTTTAAGCTTTCCTCATATCAGGTCCTCGGCACAGACTTTCCACCCAGACGTCTTTATTTTTATTTTTTTTCTTCTTCCCATTTACCTCTCTCGGTCTCTCTCAATAAGTTATTGAACACTGAGGCACACAGAGATTTCTGCACATACACAATCAAGGAGCTGGAAAAGGTCAGCGATGGTATAATCACAGCGTCTGCGTTCATCAATTACACTTAAAAATCTCCTGAAGCTAGGATTCGCAATCACGCGTTACACTCGTAATGAAAAACTCTCTACTCAAATTCACTTTGACGCTGAATTAAATGACTTAATGAATTATGGACGGCATGTTCGAAAACTCTGAGTGATTTGATTCTGGAGATTTTGAAGTAGCTCGTGTGAGATCAGAAGCTGAGAAGGTTCTGGCATGAATTCTTTTTCTTTTTTTGTTTTTAAATTTTTTTGGAGATACGAGCACTGTGGAAATTCCAATCTCGACGATTTTGTTTAAGCTTTTGTAATACATCTCTGAAAGGCATAAAATGGAAAAGACTGCAATGTTAAGGACGTTAAAAAAGTATTAAAAAAAAAAAATCAATATTTGATTAAAACTATCCCTCCGGATTAAGGAGGGATTATAGTTCACTCTTTACGCACGCGACATACCACACTGATCATGCCAGGCTTATGTGGGCTGTTGGTACCAGTGCTTGTTTCTTTTTATATCTAATCTCTTAGCTACTATCACACAACAGGGATCTACATGTTTATGTCTAGGAAAAAGAAAAAAAAACCCTACTGCTCATATTTCCTAAAAGAAATAAAAGTTCCAGCTTTGTGGTAGTGAGCAGGCAGAGGCCTGTAATTGTTTTTACACTATAAATGATGATAGAAATGGCACTTTCCTGATGGCTGCAGTGTAAATCCAGCTCTCACCGTCATTCCAGGTTCGTGTTATTTGATACGGCAAGTGGGAATGAAGTCCCGCACGTAGCCCGTGTGGCAGTCGAGGTTTATTGCTTTTGGTTTCTGTTTTCATTGTGTTTTGGATTTAAATGTGTGTTTTTGTTGCGTTATTTCTGTTCGTATTGGATCTTGTTCCAGGTCGCACTCGGGTCTGGAGGTTCGAATTTATAATATGGCGCAAAGAATATTTCAGTTTGACCTTTATATAATTGAAACCGGGTGGTTATGGAACACCCTCGAGGAGGAGTCACGGTCAGATGGAAAATTATGCGAAAAGACCAGGAACCATAGATTTCTCTTTGTATCGACTCGACGTGTGTGTGTGTGCAGATGACGCACTGTTTCTTTTGGCAAGCAGATAGACGGAGGGAAAATGTGGGACAGTGTCTAGAGGTGCTTATTTATTTATTTATTTATTTACTGGATGTATTGTCTTTATTGCATTTTGTATTTGGTTAACTTTGCTGCACATCATTTTTGTTAGCTTGTTTGTGTGTGTATGTGTGCGTGCATATTACGAAGTACAAACGACAGTCAGTTGTTATTTTAAGACATGATGGTCAGCTGTTTTGCAGCAGTTCTTGTCAAGTATTGTTTTCATAATGAAACTGCTTCTCAAAAGCAAGACCAAAACTTATCTCTGCTGCAGAGAAGTTGTTCATTTAGAGTCACCAGCCTATTAACAGCAACTCAGATTAGAGTTATGATGAAGGCAATATCAACTGTTTAAAATGAGATTATTGAGTCTTCAGTATCGATCACCACTCATTTCTTTATATTGAATTAAGATGTATATGGGAACGAGTGTTTTACTGAGAACATCAACAGCAGCCTGATCATCTGTCAGCATCTGCACCTGTTTCTCACTGGTTCATGCTGGTTAAGTTAATTGCTTTTTTTATGATTGAATGATTCATAGGTCACTGTGTGGCTTAAACAAACAAAACACATTCCTCTGAAACTGATCAGGTACAGCGACTGGACTGAAAATTTCTTGAGGAAGCCAGGAGAACTATTCCTCAAGACTGTTGGGGATAATTGCATGGATGAGTACACGCTCCTAATAAAGTGGCTGGTGAGATGTATGAAATGTACTCAGAAATATAGTGCGTACACTCTCACACCTACCTTTCTTTTTGTTCCAGTCCAGTGGATTATGTTCTCTCAACCTCTACGTGCCTCCACCCCACCAGTTATACCCCAAACCCCGCTATAATTGCTACTCGTAAGCCACATCCAGTCTAATTGCCTAGAAGCAAGTGGAGCCTTAGAGGAGATTGAGTGACAGACCTTTGAGGAGGAACATATTTCAAAGTTCATCACTGGACCCCTGGGATTTGGGAGCTCATCACATGACAGCAGAGGAGAATGAGAGGCTGGAGGATTAAAGGAAAAATGGAAAAACCGTGTAAGGTAGAGTAGGGAAAGGGTGTGTAGGTGTGTGCGTGAGCGGCAGAGCGAGATATATATGTGATGATGGAAGAGCCCAGGCGAAATCCCTCCTGAGTCCTTTTGGTCAGGCAGAACGCTAATACTGGGCATTTGATTGACACCGAAGACCAGAGAGACCTCGTGCATCTCTATTCTCAACTCTGAGGATTTTGTCAGCCATGTTGCAGTCACACAGAGACACGGCTAGTGCGGCTACTACGGCATTTCATATGAGAAGAAATGTCAAAAATTCCAAACATACCATAAGCGATAACAGATTTTTTGCTCGTAAAAATAAAAAGAATAAGAGCTTCCTTTCTCAACAGTGAAAAGCCAGACAGACTACAAAATTAAAGCACGGTTGCACCATCTTTAGATGGTGATGCTTTCCCGCCGCAGCCAATCACCGCAGGATGTGTTCCTTTCAACTAGTGTTCCAGACACTGTGTGTTCCTGACCAGAATAAAGCACTTGCATTGAAGAGGGAAGAATGAAGATGTGGAAAATCGTGGTGGTACTCGGTAACTAACAAGATAGAAAGTGGTTTGAAGTGTGTTTTATTTCCTTATTTAACTCCATGATGGAGCCTTTGATTACCCTTCGTGTGTGCGCGAGTGCGTGCTCGCGCGCAGGCGTTGGTGCCAGGGTTTGATTAGACGTCCATGCAGATAAACCCTTCAGAGTGATTGCAGCCCCTTTCATTTGATTTCGTCATGTCGCTGCCTCTCATTTTTTTTTTTCTTTCTTTTTTTTCGCCCCGATATCTCTCTGTAAAGGTCCTCCCTGGTTCCTCTTTGTCTCTGCTTGGATGATTAATCACAGAGAAATGGGAAGTGAACGCTGGCAGGGGGTGAACAGAGCCACTGATTGCTTTGATTCAGGTGTGTTGCTGTGGTATGGAGGCCATGACAGGTGTTTTAGGGACCTGACTGGCAGGGTTTTGGTATTTAGATAAATGTGTTGGTTCTGTGTCACCGCCCTGACCAGTCCAGATGGGTTTTTCTGCATGTTTAGATACGGCTGCGGTGTTTATAACCATTAGTCAGTTTTTGAATGCGTGTTGCAGATATTTGGATGAAGGCCAGGACTTTCCTGATACAAGCAGAGGATTGACTGACAAGAAGCCGAACCAGTTTTTGGGAAACGTACACAGAGTACACATTTGACGCCGCCAGCACTTCTCAGTACAGCGCTAGTTAATCACCATGCTGGAGCTGAACTGAAAGGTGAGGCCTCTAGCATTTACGGGAGTAGATATAATAATGGAAACTCAGCAGGGTTTCTGCAGTGCGACAGTATTAATTGCGAATGTGACTGAAGTGTGTGAAGGAAAAGGGGGCACTTATGGAAATCAACTGTTTAGTGCTATTCTGTTGGGGGGGAAAAATATCTTCACCCCCCTCTCAGCTCGATTCGCAAATGCACAGTAATTATACCTGGGTAGGTAATTAAACCTGCAAGTCCTGATGATGTTTGAAGGTTATTTGCGAAAGGAGTAACTAATGGAGCAAGTTAGGCCTGGTTAAAGTTTGCTTGGAATTCGTGAGAAGAAATAAGGAGTTTGCTCGTGATCCAGTTGACTTTGTACAATGAAATATGTGTATTGTTCTGTGAGACGCCATTAGGTGTCATTGGGGCTTTTTTTGGCCTAATTCGTCACCTCCGTTCAATCTGAGAAAAGCCTAAGGCTGCCTTCACACTCGCCCCGAAAGTGAACACTCTGTACAGTGTCAAAAACACAAAAAGAGGAATGCTTTTTCAGCGTCGTCACCGGCACCCGTCTCCTCTGATATAGTAGGCAACATAGTTGTCATTGATAGTAGGCAAAGTGCGAAGGTCGACTCGTTGCCTTCTTTGTTTATTAGCAGACTCGCGAACCAGCAGGGGAGTAAGGGGTGAGAAAAGTACTCCAATTGTCCTTTGTTTCACACAGTGTATATTGGGCTTTTATTAAGTTTCGAACAGCTGTGCTTCATAGCAAAATGGAGACAAGATGAATCTATTCGGTTTGTTCTCAGATCCCGGCTGTTAAAATGTCTGTGATGTTTCTGCACCACATTTGAAATGGAATACTCTCTCTTTTTTAAGTTTAAAATATTACGCAAGTTCGTCAGTGTTAAAACCTATAGAGTATATACTGCGTCCAGTTAGGGGTCACTGCACTGGATCATCAGGGCTGCATATTTGATTTGGCACAGGTTTTAGCACCGGATGTTCAACTTGAAGCAATCCTCCCTGTTTATCAGCGCTTGGGACCATAGAATGCACTGGCTTGCCTTGTGCAAACCCTAATGGCTTTGACTGGGAATGAAATCTGGGCCATGGTGGTGAGAACTTCAAAAGCTACATATTTATAGTATGTAGTGGAAAATGTCCAAATCTGGCCATGTGAAGGTTTCCCTGGGGCACCTCATAATTAATAAAGGTCTTTCAATTGTTCTACAAATGCTGCTGTATTTGCTTTGGACACAAGTGGCATATTTTGAGAAAATAAACTTTCCCTGCTTAAAAGTCTAAGTCATTGTAAAGTTGGAGGTTTTTATCTTTTATTTTTTATTTTTTTAGTATGAGAGCCTTTTAAGCCAAGCCAGGACGTTTGATGACATTTCTCATGAATGAAGGGGTAAGACTGATTAACATTTACAGAAGACTTGAAGCGCCGTACGGTGATGAGACTCCAAGCCGCAGTAAAACATGAATGGTGTAAAAACGTTTTAAAGAAAGTTGTCCGTCCGTGAATAACAATCCCGGCTGAAGTGGCTCCCAGCCATTCTCATGAACATTCAGCGAGTCTGATCCTTGTCCTTGAAATCGACAGATAACTTGGCTCCAACTTTCAGAAGAGATTCATCCGTCTGTGGGAACTGTACACACAATAATTTAGAAACACCACTTGCACATTACAGGAACTCCGCTGTGGGTTATTTCCACATCTCTCATACAGTCCTGATCGCCAAGCCATTTCCACATGCTTGGGGCATTAAAGGAGTTCCCGGGAGGCCAGTGTTTCAGACGTGAATCAGGCAGTCTGATCACGGCTTCGGCGTACTGCGAAAACGTTCTACTTTTGATGGTATCCAAGCACTGTTAAAACACTGGGATAAGTGCATTAATGTATGTAAGGGATTATATAGAGAAAAAAAGTTTCTGATATTCTGTGTCCATGTTTGAGTCGAACGCTCCTCATAATTTCAAATGAGTTTACAATTTGATATTTGATTATTTATTTTACAAACATGTCTAACTAAATCATTTCACGACTTGTGTGCTGTTGGGTTTAAGAGCCAAGACTTATTTAATTTTTATACTTAATATTCTATTTTGTCTTTCCAGCTGGAGCCAGAGGCACGATTGCTGTTGTGCAATAGCTTGTTTATTAGCACACATGACATGTGTTTATCATACATAACCAACCTTGAAGAAAACGTCTTTGGGAATTAATTAGCACCACTGATAAAAATTAGCAAGAAAACCCTTTTTTGTATAACCTCTATAGTTGAACCCTAAAGAAACCCAGTGGTCTGAAGTGAAGAGGATGGTGCAGCTTAAATACGCCAACATCCCTCTACCAGTTTCTCAACGAGCAGACATGGCGCTATTATTCTCTTCAGGGCAGGTGACATGATGTATTAATAATAAGGGTGCTGATCAGCCATAACATTATAACCACCTGTCGAATATTGATTAGCCTCCCCTTTTGCCACCAAAACAGTTATGACCTACAGTATGTATGCTGACACCTTTCTATTGGAACCACCATACAGTAGCTCTTCCATTGGATCAGACTACACAGGCCAGCCTTCACTTCCCATGTGCATCAGTGAACCTTGGCGAACCATGACCCTGTCACCAGTTCACCGGTTTTCCTTGCTTGGATCACTTTTGGTACGTCCTGACCACTGCAGCCTGGGAACATCCCACAAGACCTGCAGTTTTGGAGCTGCTCTGATCCAGTTGTCAAGCCATTACAATTTCACAAGAGCTTCATTTTCAGTATCTTGTTACAATGGCGTAACTGGACGTGGGTGGGATATATTAGCAAGTGAATCTTTTTTCTGAACTTGATGTCTTGGAAGCAGAAAAAATGGGCAAGCATGAGGATTTGAGCGACTTTGATAAGAGCCGAAACGGGGTCATGGCTGGTCAAGCCTCACTGATGCACATGGGGAGCAAAGACTGGCTCATGTGATCCAGTCCAATAGATGTGTCCTGCATTAATGAATGAAATAAATTCTAATCTTAGATGTTGAAACATCCTCTGCCTGTGTTTGAGTTGAAAAGGAATCTCCCAGATTCATGCTTCGTTTTGTTTAAAGGTGCCAATACTTTTGTATATAGCTTTATAGTGGTTTGTTATAGAAACAGAAACCAGCGGGGTTTTGTGATTTAGCGCAGAATGAAAATAATTAAGATAAATGTCAAACAGCTATGCACTCCACACTTGTGTGTGTGTTTGTATATATACACGCACGAGTGTGTGACCTCATCTAGCTTGGGTTTCAAATGTCTGTAGTGCTGCTAAATGAAATCAATAAATTTTTCTTTGCTTTATGGTGTAATGTTGCACTTGGAGTCAGCGAGACTAATTAGTTTTGTCGTAGCCGTGTGTGTTATAGCAAAGCATTCTCCCAGGAACCATATATGTCTGTGTGGGTATTGTGTGTGTGTGTGTGTGTGTGTGTGTGTGTGTGTGTGTGTGTGTGTGTGTGTGTTGGAGGGGGTTGTGGATGAATTGCTAGTGCGGGTCTCTTGGGCTCAGGTGGAGACATTTTGTCTTGCTGCTGCATGTAGTTTCCACGCCACACACTCCTTACTTTAGGGTGCTTTGAATAATGCCATGGCAGAGACGTTAAATCTTGTGGCAGGGATTTATTTCATCCGGACCTGTAGCTGTTCAGGGTTAAGGCTTTTTCCCCTAAGAGCTTTCTGGTAGCTCTTGGACTCGAGCTAATAAACCTCCGGTCACTCGAACGGTGAGCTAGCACAGTCGGAAATCCGTGGAGGAAACAGGCACCAGATGAGTACAGCACTTCTCCATGCTTCTACAATCTGTTTGCTCGTCTCTGCCTCTCTCACATGTGTAAACACACAGCCAGGCAAGCTGGGAACAAAGCAACAACAAACCAGACAAGCTTAATGTGGTTCTCCCACTCCCTCCTGTGACTGTCTTTAAGGTCTACTAGATTAGACCACACACACAAGAACAAATTGTTTCCATGTACACCTAGCTGACAGGTAAACCATCTCCCAGTGTTGATGCATTAGATAAAGCTATTTGTATTCATTTATTCCATAATAAAACCTCCATTATGGAAGATGTTTGACACCTGTCTAGTCTGCCGTCGACAGAACCCAGACAGGTTCATTAATCTGTCTCCGCTATGCAAGCATTCGCTGAGTCTTGCATTTAACTCGTGCTGCTTGGTAAGTTGTCGATATCTTGCCAGTCAGGAATTCGTACAGTAAACCAGCTCCAGGTTTTGTACCTAATTTCTCTCAGACACGAAGTGTTCTGTAAAGTAGTTTGAAAAGTAGTCGAATAATGTGTGGAAGTCTCAGTCGCTACATTTACCTCGTTCATATTTCTTCAATCTGATTGAAATAATTTCGATCAGAGGTTGAATGTAACAGTTTTATGAGACGTTGATCCGATAAGATGTTTAACCACAATACAACTTTGACAGAAAAAAAAGCTTTAGACATTTCAAACAAACATCTAATCCATTGGAAATATAACAGAACAACAACTTTGAGGTTAGGTTAGGCTCCCCATCTTTCCCGATAAATCCCACATTATGATTGGTTACAATAATGGAGTCTCTCCTATGATTAGTTGGATCCTTTACAATGTGCGAAAGCCAATCAGTTTCCCCTTCCTCATCCAGAGACCCAGTGGATTTAGGTCTGGTGCTAAAGAGTTCTCATGGAGTTCATTAGAAGTTCATGGAAGCTTCGATTTCCTTCCCAGAACCTTGTAATGGTCACCTCAGGTTTTGCCCCCATGTGGGGCAAACGGACACAAAAAGATTGTATTTACTCTGACGAGAGAGAAGCGATCAGATCATGTGTTAACATGGCTAAAATTTACCTGCTCCAAAAATCTTCAAAAGTTTATACCTCTCCTTTCCTATTCATTGAACATTTATTCTCATCGAGGATCTAACCGAGGTCATTGCATGAGGCATATTATTAGTGGAATATTTAGGCATGTGTAAATGCACAGTGTTGAAAAGTGTGCGCATTTTAAAGGGAGAGGTTTTGCCCATCAGTTCTAGTTATAATATTGTGTCTCTGAAAATAAAAGGTTTTTAACTTGCGGTTGCCGAAATATTAATTTTACTAGTAGCCCAATTGCTAATGTTTGCACCGGTAATTTCTTTCATATGGGGTGGTTCTGCAGTCCCCCTTGACCCAATGCATTTCTGTCGATTCATATATGTTAGTCCATTAGCCTAGAAGTATACTATTATGCCTCTGAAGGGTTCAGAGGTCACCTGTGGAGGAGAACTCAGAAGGTTGACCCCTCTGCTCTCGGAAAAATTCGGTCAGCAAGCTCAAACAGACCCGGGATTAATGTTCCCACCCCCTGCGGTTTAGACTCTGCGGTTAGACCTGAACTTTAGACACACCGGGTACATGGCTGGGGATCGTAAAATGGTTAGAAGTGGCATAGTTTATGATCAGTGGCTCAGTTTGAGAAAGAAGTCTATGAGAATATTAAAGCCCAGTTTTGTGGCATGGACATTTTACCGTTTAGCGCATCCAATTTATATTGCATCTGAATTATGGTTTTCCACTTTTAGAATCCATTTCTGAAATTATCCTCTTTATTAAACACGGATGACATTTAGAAAATTTTTGCAGAGTTGTTTTTTTTATTTTTTATTATTTTTTTTATAAAGTCGTTGGCTTGCTAATACACGCACTCCTCATAAAAAGAAACCAATTTACTCAGACTTGTGGAGTTTTAAATCCTTCCTACCGCTCAGCTTATGAGACGATACGCACTCTCGCAGAACATTCAGCTCTGTTTGCCATGGCACAAAGACCCCGAACAGTCAAACGAGGAATCTCAAACATCCTGAACGCAACCAGATGTGCAGCCTTAGAGGCCTGTGTGTGCTCCACCCCCTCCATCTCTTGCTCCGTCTCCTCCTCCTCCTCCTCCATATGTCCTCTAATGTGGTCTCACTCTTCATTCTCTGGGTAATCCAGAGCTTTCCTGGCTTCTGGTATTAAGTGGCGCTTCTCGAGTCACCAATTTATTTAAATGATTCGGTGTATAATTATGCAACTTGACTGCCGGTCCAACAATTGTGAAAGAAAAGTAGTCGGGTTTGGGGGCGTTATTGTGGAAGTGGTTAATTTTTATTTCTTGTTTCGATGCAACATCATTTGTTCGACGGCTTATGCGAAAAGAGGAGAGCTGTTTGTTAGTTTTATCGTGCAAAGTATATATAATGTTCTGCTTTGTGAATTTCATAGCTTTTCAATTCATCTTTTCCCACAGTCTTCAAACCTTATCCTCCCTTCCCCCACTTTCTCTTATACTCACTCCCTCGCTCTCCACTCTCTTTCTCTCAGGCCTCATGTCAGGAATGTTTGCGCTGCCCCCTCTGGCTCTTTTCCTGCTCCCTTTTCCCTTTTCATGAAGACTGTTCATCTGTCTTCTTCAGTTTTTCCTCTCCATCACATAACTCCGTCCCTCTTTCCCCTGCTCCGTTTTTCTCTAATCATCCAAATATGGCCGATGTTTGTTTTTCTTTGGTGTTTGATTGTCAGAGGTTAGTGGTATTCAGTAGCACAGCAGCCTATTTCCTCCAAGGCGATGGGAGAATCAGGGTAAGAAGCGAAGCATATGAAGAGAAGCACCCATCATGCATAGCGCTCATTGTACACGCCTCTGGAGGCATGCATCTGGTGTTGCTTCAGTTGGTCAGGTCTAATCTCCAGCAATGTTATGTGGCAATAAAATGAGGTCAACTGACGACCTGAATGTACTGAATGACCAGGTTATGACGACATCTGTAGAGTTTTTCTTTTGTGATGGAATGGAAATATTCCAGGACTTAAATTGAGAGAGTGGTTCTTGGAGCATTATGATTCATTTTCCTTAATTTTTCTTTTGGGCCAGTTAGTGTGTTTGTCATAGCCACATAATGGAAATAATAATGTATGCAAAGTGTAATGTTGCAGGATTTGACTTTCAGCGTGTTCGTTTCAGCTCCATATATGTTCTAATATCCAACAAGGTAAAGCCAAAGAACAGTGCCTCAAGTCTAAATTCATACTTGTAAACATGGGGTAGTTGGTTTAATGTGACGTCGAATCAGTATATTTCAGCATGCATTAGAGTAGCGTTTATCCTTTATCTACAAGTATGCTGTATATAAAAGTATTTGCTTGATCAACCTACAGACATATTTGTTCGCTATATCTTTAACACTATCCATGCAAATTGTTGTTTGTCAAGGAAAATGTGCATCGCTCATCACAAAAACTTGACTAGCTACTGTATGTCAGATGCGCCAGGATCGAAAATGATGGCGTTCTGATCTGTGAATTCCCGCTTGCCATGTAAATTGTGCACAACGTACGAGTCTTGTTTAAGACACAAGCAGGCTGAGTGAGCAGGAAATAAGTATCTTCTGTTTCAGTGGGTGGATTTGAATAGGGTAGCTCTTGTAAGCATAATTTTTAATTAGGATTCATACACATTTCCAGATGTCATGCACTCCCAGTATAATTCTATCTGGCAGAAACTGTTGAGGAAGTAAACACGGCAGGAATACCGCTTAATATCAGTCAATCACGTTTTCATAATTTATTCTAAAGGCAATATTAGGAATCTGTTGGTTATATGAAAAAAAAAAAAAAAAAAACTTAATTCCTAACCACTAACTGGGGGTCAACTTTTTATAATGATTTCCGATGAAATATCATAACCTGCTTTATCTCTATTAAAGATAAAGAACAGATGCGCGAACACAGCGACAAGATAACGCTAGATTTAAATAAAACAATTAAATCAATCAAATCGCATTATTTTTTTCTACATGTGCTATTCCAAGAAAATGACTAAGTATTATAAATCGAAGTTGCGCTTGGGCTCAACTCTATCTTTCTGCTCAGTACATGAGATGTGATGAATGTTTGCCTTTATATCTTTTGAGAGTTGCCTCCTGTGATCTGTATGCTGGCATACATTCAGGCATTTGTTTAGCCAGATTCTTTCCTCTCACTGTGTACCATTAATCACAGAAACGCTGAAGGAGTCGGGCCAAGTGTGCTGGTGACAGCTTCTCTTCGAGCCAAGCCTGGCTGCACGTTCCTTGTTTTCACTTACTGCTGAAACCGTACAGATGACCAGACGCTCGACCTGCTGCTTTGTCAACATCCTTGATGGAGTCCTAACACTAATGAGCTGTGAGCGCTTGAGAAAGCTAATGCTGGATGTGTGTATATGTCTGGCTAGCGGTCTGTGTATGTGTGCATTTTTATATGTATATATATATATTTATATATTGTGCTCCATATTTGTCTCTTGTAGAAAGGTCAACACTGGTGTATAACTACGTCATCCGAATTTTTAATTCATCTCCGCTTGTGATTTAAATCTTGTTTGCACAATTATTATTTTGTTTTTAATTTACTCTGCCTGCAGTATTGTCAAACTAACATGGCTAATTCCATTTCCCAGCCCAATTAATAAACTAGTAGGCTATTTAAATAATCATGATCGTGACCAGGCATTTATTTACTTTATTATGAATTCATGTACCACAATTATTCCAAGAGCACAACAACGACTCATCCGAGAGCCCATAACATCATCTAAAGAACTGAAGGCCTTACTTGCCCAGTTAAGGTCAGTGTTTATGAATCAACAGTAAGAATGAGACTGGGTGAAAATGGCATCCATGGAGGAGTTCAAAGGGAAAAGCTACTGCAGACCAAAAAAAACAAAACAAACAAAAAAAAAAAAGAACACAAAGTGTTTTCTCAAATTTTCCAAAATAAATATAGATTATCCCCAAGAATTATAGGCAAATATTCTGTGGACTTATGAGACAGAAGTAAGTTAAACTCCTTTGAAAGGCGTCTGATCAAAAGAACAAACAGTCCAACATGGTGGTGGTAGCGTGATGGCCTGGAGCTGCTTGGTGCACTTGAGATTGAGGTCACACACATTTATTCATACATACATATATATGTAAGTATAGATACACATGCATACATACACACACATGTATCTGATCGCTTGTTTACGCACAAATGAAAGTAAAAAGCGCCTTCTTTTTAGCTTCTGGTCCCAGCGCACTGTGAACCCTTCTGACATTATGATTACTATAAATAAAGCACTTTTTGTGTCTGTGTGTGTGCGCGTTTGTGTCTCAAGCTCTCCCATTGGTCCGGGTTGTAGTGGGAGCAGCAGAATTTTGGGAAAAGCAGGGTATTTTAAATTGGACTCAGGCTTTTGTTGATTTTAATGTCCCAGAGGAATAAAGTTATTCAGCCATGATGGTAACCATGACCTCATGTCTTACAAAAGCTGTCAGACCGAGTGGTAGAAAGAGCTGTAATGGGCTCATTGCACAAACACTTGTCGGCGTCTCTTTTAAGTGTTGCGCCTGCATTTCTGCTTCATTTACTACATTCGCAGTAGCGTTTAAGATTTTGTCCGTGAGAGCTCCCGAAGATTAACGTCAATGATGCGCATAAGATATGAAAGAATGCTCACAAAGATCTTTTCAGCAAGCTGAGAAAAGCTTCAGACTGTATGATTCGTCATGCATGCAGATCTATGAAGGGGAAAAAATGTACCACATGGCCAAATGTATCAGATGCATTAAATCCACAAGTGATCCACCCAAAATCCTACTGCAGACACAAGGTTTTCTTCTAGATTTTGGAGTGTGGGTATAGGGATTAAAAAAAAAATTATAATAATAATTTAGCTACAGTAACATTAGTGAGCTGAAGCACGTGTGGACGAGGTCTGGGGTGCAATCAGAATCCCAGGTCATCCCAAAGATATTGAGGGCTCTGTGCAGGACACTTAAGTTTTTCCCCCCGATGCATCCTTGTCAAGCTGCGACTTCATGGAAGTGGCTTTGTGGACAGGGGCATCATCATGCTGGAACAGGTTGTTCCAATAGAGGCAAATTGTAATGTTGCAGCGTTTAATAACTTTCTGCACATTTGTGGCGACAGTTTGTGAAGGAATCCCATTAAAGCGTGATGGTAAGGTGTCCACAAACCAGGTTTGTTGCGTTAAATTATTGTCCTGCATCAAGCAAAGAAAACGACTAAGGAGATTTGAAATAACTAGAACTGGGTTCTAACATTACCACATCATTGGAGTACCACATTTTAGGATTCAAATTGAGTTTCATGCCCCAGAACCGTTATTTTATGTCAGTTGGTCAACACGATGTCCATCATAATCGTAAAATTGTTGTCAAACTGTATAAATGAATGTAAGTGCTGGATTTAGTTTTTGAAATCCATCATAGCAATAATTGCTACAGAGAAGAGCACTCCTTTATTTTTTGCTTAAAAGTTCAATAAATATATTATGCTCATGAGCGAATAGGTAAGCCTTCAGGAACAGCGGGAGCTTAGCTGGCCAGGTGGTGCAGGCTTCATCAGAGCCATGTGATGAATACGATGGTGGCATCAGTCGGTCTGCGCCAAGCCTCCTGGGCTCTGAGCAGGTGCTGTCGGCTTTTTCCATCAAACATTCTCCATCTTGCTCTCGAGGTAGGGGGCACGGGAGGTAGATCGCGCAGGCAGTAAAACCACACTTCAGTGCTAGTCAATTACTATGGAAAGTTTTCTTTTAGACATGGGCTTTTCAAACAGGTCGCATATTTCCATAGTTATGTCTCCGCCATGTAACGTTAGAAGTAGCTGTCAGTTGAGATGATGGTGCTTTAATGTCAACAGTCTATAATTTATTATTATTATTTTTTTTTAGTAGTTTGGTACAATAGTTCGGTTTATTTTCATTTCCTTGTGCGATGCTTGGCGGTAGCTGTCTGTTGTGAAGTTGAACATAAGTTTAAGATTGTTGGCCAGACATAAATTGTGTACGCGCGGGTGTCTGCGTCTAACTTTTTTTTTCTTTTTTTTTTTCTGGTGCTCTGAAGTTCTTTCATGTCTGGAACAGAAAAGTAGGACGGAGATTATGTGGGCTGGCTTAAACAGCAAAGCCAGCCGTGTGTGTTCTACAAGGCCATGACACCCTTTCATCTTTAATCAGATTGGGTATAGACACTGTGTGCTCAAGAGTTTAGTTTATCCATTATATATCCAGCGAGTGCGATGTGAGCATTAATGTCTGCTTCAGAGCCACTGGCCTTTCTCTTTCCTCAATCTCATGAGTTGACTAGAACAAGGTACCTGGAGGTAGAAGCTGGTTCGCACTTTCTTTTCCTCCTCCTCCTCCTTTCCACTCGGTGAGATTAATTATTCTTGTATGTGTGAAGCTGATGATTCGAGTGGCATAGCTGCTTCTATCTTCTATGGCTATTTTTGCTCACCTGTCTCTTTTTGTGCCTTTCTTGCCCACAGAGCACTAATTAGCATTTCTGTCCACCTTTTGTAAGCAGGAAGTGTGTGTGTGTGTGTGTGAGTGTGAGTGTGAGTGTGAGTGTGAGTGTGAGTGTGTGTGTGTGACACGATGATTCAGGAGATTGCTGTGAGGACTGCTCCAGGCTTTTGGATTATAAAAAGTAGGTGGTGTGTGTGTGTGTACAAATGCACATGTGTGCAGTGGATCAGTCCATCATACTGAGCCCAAGTCTACATGCTTCTCTTTTTTTTACCATTAATGATGTCCATTTCTCGTTCCTGCGTCAGGGTTTAAGCCCAAACTGCTTCTTACTTTCTCCTGTAAGAAATAAAAAAATAATAATTCTGAATACTTAAAAAATATATAAAATATGCAATGATTTCATTTATTTCTGCTTTGTGTGAAATTCTCATATCCAAATCTGCAATCCAGCTGATGACTGGTACAGCACTCTCACTCGCATCAAGCTTTTGTGTGTCTGAGTGTGTGTCTGATTAATCCCCACCATACAATAAAACTATGAAATGCTGGAGATATTTCTGGTAAACAAAACCGCAGCAGTACTTACAGGAGGGTATTGAGCACATTAAGTGCTTGAGCTGGAGTTGCCACACACATACACTCAGCAATGAAAGTGAAGATGTCTCTCCTCCAGAGTGCCCACATGCAACTAGTAGAATATCGGCACGCTGCAAATACTGACGGATAAACCCGCATCTCAAAATGCCTAATTATGATTTATTTTTATTAATGATTTAAACTGTTCTGTGGCCTACACAGGCATCCTTGTATTATCTAAATGATTAGCCTTGTATTATTAAAATGAAAATGACAGATTATCAATAATATTATCAATGCATCAGCTATGTTTTTTTTTTGTTTTGTTTTTTTGTTTGTTTGTCTCATTCCAACTTCTCACAAGTAAGCAGAATCCTAATTAAAACCATGTAGTGTATGTGTATATTTAAAGAAAAGCAGAGTAGCTGCACTACAACAATGTAATCTCTATGTCGGTTGCCATAGACGTGCCCGACTTTATTTATTTTTGCTGCTTTCTGTGAGAAAGCTGTGCACAATACAGTACACAAACACACCGCCAAACCGTTTCTGACCCGCAGTTTCAGTAAGCATTGTGGTTTCTCCATTACTACATTTTTGGCATAAACTTAACAGTAGCTTAGCAAACTGGTTAAATCTGGAGGGGGAAAAAAAGTTCTGTGAAGGATAAACAATAATCAGTTGTTTTCTTTAACAAGGGATAGTTAGAAAAGTGAAGTGTGAAGGAAATACACAGCTAAACCAAGTTTGCTGCTAAACGCCCCCTGTTGGTGAGAACCTTTAATGTTCTTCAGAGCAAGTAATTAGTGCCGGATGATTCAGCAAAAAATTTGTAATGTTTTCCTGAGAAATTAAAGGTTTGGACACACCTTATTATTCCATGGTCTTTCTAGATTATTTTATTCTACTTTGTAAAATGTCCAGAATATAAAAAAAAAAAAAAAAAAAAAAAATATATATATATATATATGTATATATATATCAAAAATGGTGACAAGAAGATAAGGGAGCCACTTTCAGTTTCGTTTTTAAAGCAGCCGGTGCCTTAATCATAAATTAAGGTTAACTGAGGTTTAATGTCTATTTATTTATTTTATTAAAATGTCTTCTAAATGCTTGATTGTTTATGTAAAATGATTGTGCTTATAGTGTTGGAAATTGGTAATATTCTCATCTGTCTTTCCACCATCGTGAAGTTTCCAGTTTTTTTTTTTTTGTTGTTGGAATATCGGCACGCTGCAAATGCTGACAGATAAACCCGCATCTCAAAATGCCTAATTATGATTTATTTTATTAATAATTTAAACTGTTCTGTGGCCCATGGGCATCCTTGTATTATCTATTTGATTAGCCTTGTATTATTAAAATGCAAAAGACCGATTATTAATACTGTATGTTGCATCAGCTATGGTTTTTTTTTTTTTTTTCTTCTTCCCCCTTTTTTTTAAATTTTTTTTTTTTTACCAACTTCTCACAAGTGAGCAGAATCCAGCAGAGACATTCACACCAATGGCTTGCTGGAGGTCATTTTGTAGGGCTCTGGCAGGGCTCATGCTGTTCCTTCATTGCAAAAAGGAGCAGATACCGGTCCTGCGAATGGCTTTAGGAACTTCTATGGCCCCATCCAGCTCACTTGAGACTGTGCCGACACAGCACATCTTCTGGCAATAGCATGTACTGATGTGCAACCTCTTTAGGGTCCAAGTATCGATAACCTCATGCTACTGGTACTGACACTGATCCTGGCCAAATGCAAAACGAGTGAAAGACAGTAAGAAAAGATGAGAAGGAAAAAAAAAAAAATGTCGGTGACGTCCTCCGTTTTGGAGGTCGTCTTGTGGTTGACCCTCTAGTGCACCAATTCTTAATTTCATTAACATCAAAGCAGCTGAAACTGATTAATAACCTCTTAGCTACCTAACTGACCAGATCAATATCCCAGAAGTTTAATTGACTTGATGCTATACGCTGATTAAAAAGTGTTCCATTCATTTTTTGGAGCTCTGTGTGTGCATGTGTGTGTACTGAATACTTATTATATATAATATTAGTTATATATATACTGTATATACACTATATACTATATATTATAGTTATATTTAATACTAATATAATATTAGTTCCTTTTGGCACATTTGTTTGTAGGATTTCTAGGTTTTTTTTGGAATTGATCCAAACAGGGTCAAGGTCACAGCAAGATAAAAATATCTGAAATAATTTTTCTTCAGCAGCGGACCTTTGGAGTTTCTTTAAACTGTGTTTGTGACATAGATAATAGTACCAGAAGAAGTCGATTGCTGGTGTAGAAGCTCTTTTGAAACATGGATCAGACGCCACAGGCCATTTCAGAAACAAAGACATTTTTATTTCAGATATATTCGCAACAAGGCCAAAGTACTGCTCCTGACATAACCCTGCTCTTTACAGACAAGCAGTTCTACTCATCTATCCAAAATCAGTGCCAAAAATTAAACACTAGTTCAGTCATCTCTCTCTTTAGCCAGGCTGCTAATGGAGGTGCAGCGTAGGTCTAGACCTCCTGTTATAAATAGGGCCATGACAAAAATGAGGGGGGGGGGGAATGAGAGCGACCAGTAATCCATCACAACACCTGACATTGTGTCTGCATCGTGATTTTTCTGCGTTATGGAAACTCGGAAAAGCTGAAATGTCCTGCAGCCCAGTATGTCTCCAAATATATAAGTCGGGTATATATAATTTAAATATAATTCAGGATCATGCCATCTACAGAAGTTCTCTGACGACTCTGTGGTGGTGGGATGTATTAAGGACGGTGACATCTCAGAGTACCAGTCTGTGGTGGATGACTTTGTTCTCTGGTGTGAGCGCAACCACCTTCAACTTAACGTCAAGAAAACGAAGGAGCTGGTGGTTGACTTTAGGAAAGGTGGAACCCCTGTGACTCCTATATCTGTCCAGGGAGAGACAGTGGACATGGTCTCTGAGTACAA
>JAQQZT010000004.1:17517968-17530718 GCA_030068275.1 Clarias platycephalus | reverse complement strand
AAAAATCCATATGAAAAAACTTACTTCTCACTGTTCTCAGGTCAAATATTTATATGCGATTAAAATGCGATTAATTTAGATTAATTACAAAGTAGATTTTTTTTTTAATCGAGTCCCGGCCCTAGTATATATATAGTGTGTATACAGTTCTTCTTCTTGTTACCTTTCTTTGAATGTTATTCTTGGAGACTTTCTATTTTTTTCTCTTTTGCTTTGCTTGCTGTAACTGACATCGATTTATGACTAGCTATGCTCTTTAAAAGTTTAAAAGTTCAAAAAGTTACAAAATTCTGGCAATATTATGGATCACTGCACTGGGAAGCAGGAAATCTTATCAGTTTGAAAAGCCTTTTTGCGCAGTCAGGGGAAATGTGATGTTTATTAAAGGAAAACAGCAGTATAAAACAATTCCTTTTTATCTTATTAATCACCTCTCTCTCTCTCTCTCTCTCTCTCTCCTGTGTTTGGGGCACCTCTGCATGTATTTCTCTACCCACCTGTAAAAACAATAGTCCGAGGGTGTGTAGGACCTTCATGCTTCATAAGGTCTTGATGCTGTTGGACACTTTGTTTGGTGTGAATGCCTCAAGCTGTTTCTGGGTTGCTGTCTTTGACCAGCTGGAAGCCCTGCAGCTAAGCTGAAAGGGAGAGCAGGAAGCTGGGGTCACACGAGATGGAAGGATTGGAAGGGATGCAATTATGAAAGCTTCTGTTTGGAGGGAGACGGAGCAAGCGAGAGAGAGGGAGGGAGAAAGCAAGGGATCGATCTCTGGATGACGGTTTCACACAGAGAAGGCAGAAGGCATTCTGATATGGACCTCATACACAAGAAATAAAAAAGGTCAGAAAGTCAACCATGGGGGTCTACCCTTGACTTGCTACCAGATTTCCTGGATTTTGATTTTAGAAGTTCATTGATAGTCGAGTTTCAAAGCTATCATGTTGGAGGTGTAAGCAGAAATATGAGCCCATTACACTTTGCCCCCCATGCTAACCTCACATGACCCTTACTGCATGTGTGGGAAAGACATAAACCATGTGGTAGCTCTATCATAGCTTCCCGTGCGTGTGAGTGAGCGATCACTGTTTCCAGAAGAGCACAGTGGTCTCCCAGTCTATTACGCTGAGGGCTTAGGGAGGAGATTTTGGATCCCCTCTCAACCACTCAAACCCACAACTGGGTTTTTCTTTTTCTGCGGTGCAGCTACAATCCATTTTGGTCGTTCAGTTGGTTGGGAGGATGATGGTGGAAGCTGGTGATTGAGGAGAAGTCTTGCTTTGTGAATGCCGAACACGTCCCGTATCGCAAGCTGCATCCATTTTCAGTTGGCAGACAGTAGTAAAGTCTGTCATGTGTAATATGTAATATGGGTGGTTCATGGGTAGCAATCTTAGTTTTGATGTCCCTGCCAGTTTTCCTGATGCCAAACCGTACTCGATTTCAGTTTGAGTTACTTTAATGAAGCCATGTGCTTCCTTTTGTAAAACGTTTCATCGCCAGTGATGCATCACCTCATCTTTCCCCCAAGAAAAGATGATCTTACACAAAACATTTAAGAGTTGGCAAGTTTGCTAATTTAATATAGTCTGAGATAATCATCACTGGATATTGTGTAAAAAAAAAAAAAAAGACTTGTATATATGTGTATATCCCAAGTCTAACGTGTAATCTTTTATGCGAATAGTGAGTATACAGAGTTGGAAGAATAGAAATGCATTTGTAAGATGTATGATTAAACTCGAGAAGATGCAGAAAATGGAAAAGCGAAGGATCAGAATTCAGGACATGGCTATAAACATCTGGTTGTCATTGGTGGGGAAAAATGGGGCCAAGCTTTGGGATCTGGCAACACATTATAAGACGTTTTCAACGCAGCCGGTTCAAGGCGGGGAACACTGCACCTTGGCAGCTTGTGTGAAAAGTGGGGACGCAGTCTCGGGGTCGTTGGTGGTCTCAGCCTTAAGCCAGGAGCAGAGGTATTGACGAGCGAGATGGGTGTTCTGTATGAAGGGAAGATATATTTTTTTGTATTCTGTTTATTTTTAATCAAATAAACCGTTTGATTTAAGGGTTTTAATGTAAAATTGACTGAACTGGACTTATTCTAACGTCAATTAGATATAGATTTTTCCCAGTCAAATCCGTCTATGATTAGTTGGAGTCTGACAAGCTGTGATGCAAGAGCCAGCTCTAGAGCACGGGCCGGGTTTCAGATAATATTCGTGGGAAACGGCACTTATGTGGGGAGACGCTGTGTTTGTTGAGTGATGTAAATGCTAGCAAAAGCACCTCCACACTCGATTACATCATGTCTACACACTGAGCCTCACATGCGGAGACAACTATAGCTACAGACACACGCATGCAGTAAAACATAACACATGCTGGTGAGACACTGATTTCCTGCATAGTAGGGAGGGGTATGTGGGCAAAAAACCAAATCCATACATGTTGAAACACACCCATTCATGTCAGAGATGCTGCGAAAGGAAACGGACCATGCTCTTATAAGCGACATGTGCATTCTCTTATTCATCCTCCCACGTGTAGGATCCGTTTCAGTGAGCACGGCCTCGTCTGAGTGGAGGGGTGTCCCTGAAATTATCATGATTTTCTACTTCTAATCATGATCATCCTGGGCTTCATTAGGAACCCCACAGCCAGGCTTCCATCTGCACGCTGTGTTTCCGCTTCTCACTGTTTTTATCCGTGTCAGTTTCCGAAGTAGGCCGTAATCAGGACTCCAGTCAAGTGTAGAGACGCAGCCCAGATTGAAGCCCTACTTGGATGGATTCTTGGAAAGTTTCTCATTATTCATGTGGAGAGATGGGAGATGGATATCGGTGGAAAGACTTTGATTCATTAATGCAGACACGAAGCATCCGAAATATGCAATAATCTCCTTTGAACAGTTGATATTGAGATGTGTCCGCTGCTTATGCTCCTTATAACGGCTCTAATCTGAGGTGCTGTTTGTTAGATGGTGATTTCTGAGGCTGGTACTGTAACTCTAAATGAACTTCTCCTTTAGTCTTGCTTTCCTGGGATGGGCTTCATGAGAGCCAGTTTTGCACATACACTTGACGATACTGTTCTTGCAAGAACTATTCCAGAATAGCTGACTTTTGTAATACCTGACTATTGTTGTTTTTGCTTAATTACATAATGCCATATGTGTTATCTCATAGTTTTGAAATCTCCAGTATTGTTCTAGAATGTAGAAAATAAATCGCTAAACAAAAAACATTGATTTAGAAGGTATGTCCACACTTGACTGGTACTGTGTATTTATTTGTCTCCATATGAACGTCGTCTAAAAATGACCAAAAAAGTTAATTTTGCATGATTTTGTTTCATTTAAATCACTAACTGCTGCATACTTTCTTGTACTCGTGAATGCCTTCTTTCACAGAAAACATGTTTAGTCATGACTTTTGTTATTCTGTTGCGCAATGACCCCAAAGTAGGTTTATCTAAGGAACATATTTTTTTATTATTATTATTTTTAATCCAGTCAAACATTTCACAGAGAAGAATGTGATTAGTTGTGCATGTCAAAGCCTGTGCTCCAAAGCTGACTTAGAATCTTCAACATTGGGAGTCCTGAAAGACTAAGAATTGGCTTGGCCAAAATAATCCCCATGAACAAGAGGGAGAATTTGTGAGATCCTGAAACCTAGTCACTGGAAGACTGAGGTTAATTCACTTTGTCAAAGGAACAATTTATAGAAAGTGTTACAGTATGTTTAAATTCACTAAATGTAGATGGCATACTTTTTCCCAAAAAACTTATTTTTAATTTTAATTCATGATTTTTTTATTTCTCTCCCTTTTACTCAGTGTTTCTGCTGTCCTGTTGAAGAGCACCATCAAAGGGAGAGAGTGAGGAAGAGGAGGAGCACAAGTAAGTGAAGAATATGGCTCGGGGTGATTTGGAAGGTTATTCTGAGATCCTCTAAGTAAATAAAGATGGATTTCTGTTTGGAGAGAAAGGAAGGCCGGTAAAGACGGCGAGGGAGGCATTTACTCGCAGGATTCCCTTAAATGGTTTTCTTTATTTTCCCAGCACTCCTTGCTTTTGTGCTTTTCATTAAGTGCTCAGTTGGCTGCCAGGGCTTCTGTTGTCTACACACACACACGCGCACACACACACACTCGCACACAGGAACAGGGTCGCAGGAATGCTTTTGTTTCTTTCGCATCAATGAAATATGATCCGTGCCTCTCGGGTAAAAAAATAATAATCATAAAAATGCATAATCTTTTCTTGCACAAACCAACAATCGGTCTCCGTCTCATCCCCTTCTCGTCCTCCCTTCATTATCTCAGTGCTGTATTTACGTTGGCGGCCTGCCATCGCCACATCGCTTTTCATAAAGCAGCGGAGGTGAGCTGTTAAGGAAATCATGATTGAAAGGCAGGTTAAAAAAAAACACCCAGGGTTTCGGTGACTGATCTAATTTTGCTCCGCGACCAAAACTTGCACTTTCTGTTTTATATTTCGGAGGCAGCAGAAGTTGACGGCTGAGTGACATTTCAAATGTTTTCCTTTCTTCTCCTTTCAGAGCTGACGGAATGAGATAAAGACCTTGGAGCAGTAATAATATTTTGCATTATCAAACTGTTTTTTCAAATAGTCGCATCCTCCCTTTAACTGTCATGTAGAGTCTGTATGTCACATAACATGCAGTGTGTGTGTGGTATATTGGAAAGAAGTGCTCCAGTGGACCTTTTGAGGGTTATGTGAATCACAAATGTGTATTTCCCAGCTGCTTTCCACTCCGGGATTTATTAAACTGTAAGGGCAGAGTACTCGAACTGCCAAAATAACCACCACATAAGGAAAGACACTTCATACTGGCCTGGATTGTGTCATGAGAATATCAGTCTCTGTCTGTCAGTCTCTCTCTCTCTCTCTCTCTCTCTCTCTCTCACACACACGCAGACTAAGACTTAGCACACAGCGAGAATGTTTTTCCATTTGTACAGAGAGACGTTAAGGTACAGGATTAAAAAAATCTTTGTATTTTTAATTTTTATTAAAGTCTAGTATTTAACAATTTTATATGTACAAGTGTTGTGCAAAAGCCAACCAATTTTGTTATATATGTTTGATTTTGTACATAATGTATATAATGCAGTGGGTTTTCACTCCAAATATTGACTGTTTATTTTATTACTCTTTATTGCCCTTTATAGAAGTTTCTTTTATGCAGAAATGTTTTCAAAAGCATCTTTTGCTTATGCCATATTTTTGTATGTGCCCAAGACTTTTGCACAGAACTATAAGTAAAACAGCTGTTAGGTTTTACTGAGCTTGCTGGAGAGAATGAGTTCTTCTGGTCACACTCGCTCCTTTCTATTTTTATGCAAATCCCAGGAGCGTACATTAGGTTTTTTGTTTCCATCTGAAAACGGTCTTGTACTCTATATATTTTTTTCTTTACAGCCATGCATATATTCTCCTGTTATGTTATTTATTTATTAATTTTTAAGTTATTCATGGAAATACAGAATGATTTTGTACATAATTATGCAGACATGATTAACACATATAACAAAATTGGTACAGCATATAATATGGTGCCAAAGACTTTTGCACAGTACTGTATATACATTTTATATTTAATGTGAATATAATAATAATAATAGAATGCAGTCCTGGAAGTGCTGTAGAGTGTGAAGTAATAAAACAAGTTGTCCGAAAATAATGGATACATAAAAACTATTAGCATAGCACAAAAAAAGCATCTAAATTTATATAAAAAAATAAAAGCTGTTCTTTAAAGTATATTTTAAACTCCGTCTTAGATAGAGCCTGATGAATATTTAATGATAATGTGCTTTAGATATCTGATGCATTAAAACAAACCAAAAAAAAGCTGCCACATCATTCTTTTTCTGCTTCATATATTGACTGTGGAGCGGGGTTTCCCAACCAGGGGTTTGAGTCAGCACTGCAGGGAGAGGGAAACCTAAATTATCTAACTAAATACACACCGCCGGGCCAAAAAAAATGTAAAAGTCACCACTTCATATGGGCCAAATTACTGGCCTGCATCAAGCAAAGAAAACAATTAAGCTGATTTTAAATGACCAGAATTGGGTTAGGAACTGTCCAAGGATAGTGACAGAATACTTAGAAAACTTTCTACCTTGATGGTATCCCAGCACTAGTGAAACGCTGAGATAAGAGCCTTCGTGTAGCATTGGGTTATATAGAGAAATAAAGGAATTTTTACTCCCCTAACTGTTCTCTATTATTCTGCCCAGTCAAAAGTCCCTGTTTTGACTTGAACGCCCACCCTATGACATTTGCATTTATGTTCAGACACGGGGACAATAACAGACTGTTTCCCATGTGTGTGCTGTTCGTACCTTTTGTGTAAAAAAAAGAAAAAAAGAAAAAAAAGAAGTGATTTAACATGAAAAGCAGGCTATAAAAACCAAACACGGCACAGTTGTATAGGTTAAAAGAGCAATAAAAGCTGCGGCTTATGATTCACTGAATGTTTAACGTCTCTGGGGATGGTGATGATTGTCAAATGTTTTCAGGTGAAAGGGTTCAGGTGACAGTTTGTCAGGCTTTCAGAGGGGTATTAAGGTGCTGTTAAGTAATTATGTATTTGAAAACGTAAGGAAGTAGACACCTCATGTACCTACATGCTACAAAAATATAATTTTGGAGGACATTTCTTACTTTGAGCGTAAAATGTTTGTATTTTTTGCCAGTTTTATTTTTTTATTTTTTTTTTATTTCTAGCAAGAAGCAAAATGATCTGCCAGTAATAAGTTATAAATGAGTAAGTGTATATAGAAATGGGTTTAATAGTCTTGCATTTGTTATCTCATGAGAAATATTAGATTTCAGCAGACTGAATTGTTGTTCTCATTGTCTACAAGATGCCAGTTCAGCTTTAAACCTTAGGTCAGCTTTCAGGCAGAATGTGGACAGGTTTGCCTGGTTGATTTAACGGACCTGCATATGATTTGTGATTTGGGAAGCAACTTCGTGCTTATATTCTGCAAGAATTCTGGTGTCCAGACTGACTGCTGACTTTGTTGGATTTAACGAAGGGGTAAAGGGAGGGAGCAGAGGTAGGCAGCAGCTTTCGACACTTTACAGCTATAGAGAAGCTCATTTAAATAATGTCCCGCTGTTTCTGGAGTGTGTGGCACCCTGGAGGCAAGTAATGATCAATTTACATGAAATTAAACCCACTGCTTAGGAGACTGCCTCTCCCTTGCTCCCTGGACAGTTGCACACATACAGTACAACACATGCATGTAAGTGTAATACCTTTGTGTTCCAGTGTGTCCTTCAAGTTGATAATGGTGTTCTACTGTCTGTAATTTGTGCTGTCCTCTACGGCATGACCTCTTTTTGTTACAGAATCAGATCAGACCTAGCCTAAAAAACGCCAAGGCAGAAATATTGGGCCATTTTGCCTGTCCATTCAAGCCAGAATTTGCAACATGTAGAGAGACCGAATAGAGAAACTGCTTTGCTTTAGGATGGCCTTGGTGCTTCAAATCTAATTGCAAAGCCTGTGGGAGAGCCAGAAGAAATGGCCAGTGTCAGAAAAGAGACATGTCCCGCTCCCCTCGTTGCTCTGTGGGTGGGTGAGGGATGTGTGTGCTCTCTCGGCTGTAATGGCTGTCCCGCTGCTGTAATCTGTTCCCCGGTTTAATATAGCATCCTGTGTTGCACATCATTATCAAGATGATTTATTGGTTCTGTTTCCTGTTTCGAGCGCTGGATTGGGGATCGTTGTCTCTAGTGGGCAGAAAGGCTCGAGACAAAATGAACCCAAATCGGTACAAGATCAACATCTGACAGAGAACATCTGGAAGGAAGAAGGACACGAAGGTGACGGGGAAAACAAAGCACGATGAAACGGAATGAACCCGAGTCTGTGTTGCAGTCGCCTCAGTAGGGGATAAAAAGAGACTGCGAGCACTGTTATGTTGTTTTAATAATGAGATGGGGTGGAACTAGAGGCCAGGATCGGTGTTTGCATTGATAAACAGGAAAATAATTTGTAGCGCACGTAAACATTTGGGAGGAGAAAAAAAAAAGCCTCATTATCAAGCAACAGTGTGTTCTTTCATGGTGGTAGAGTTGTTGCTTATTAACTTTGGTTTCCATGGTTACTTCTCTGAGCATCCAGAGGTTTAAGCGAGGTATGACTTATATCTGCGGTCACTTTTCATGAATCATTAGTCAGGATGGTTAATATTGGCCCCAGTACATTTCGAGCCGGCTGAGATTAAATCATTAAGGATTTTATTCCTTTTTGTTATCCCCATTAGGGTCATAGTGGTTACAGAGGGAATCCGCTCTGGATGGAACACCTACAATCTGTAGACTTCTTTATTTGCATCTAATAAAATTCAGTGGTGGGCGAAGTACACAAATCCTGTACTTGAGTAAAAGGAGAGATACCTTGGATAAAATATTACTCAAGGAAAATAAGTCCCCTCATATACATTTCTATACGAGAACCATTACATGTACTTGAGTATCAACCGTACCGAACTTGTATTAGCTCCCTGTAGCCTTTAAGTTATAGTAAGAGTCTCTCTCTCTATTGTGCTTCCAAACTGTGAGCACACTCTTTCGTCACTGTCAGATTTCATACATCTGTTACGTGATTAGTCGTTTTACAGAGAGAAAGCAAATCAAGCCATAACATACAAGTCAGCAGGTGTCGATAAATCCGTTTCAAGTGCTATATGTTACTTTGGTTATGCAACACCGTGCAGTAATGTAGTGGTATAGAAAGTACAGATGTTGGTTGTAGAATGTACAAAGTACAAATTATTCACTAATAAAACTGTTGTGTCATTTTCAAAGGTGGAAGGTAACATTTTCAGGCTTCTCGGTCACGTGATTGTGACTGTCATGAGTGTTGTTCATGTACATCGCGTTAAAACATTCAAATCAGGTAAAATTTCCTGCATTTCTGTTAACCATTTAAAACATATCCTAACATTAGAACAAGGTGCCTTGGAGTCATCCTACAGCTGTTGAAATGGGTACACCAGTTAGGAGTTAATCGCCAGTGTGAAGAAGTCTATTTGCACGTTTCTGGGGTCATAGCAATGCAAGTCCCCCTCTTTCAGAATTACTCTGAGGTCAGCGGGTGGACCTCTGTGAGAACGTGTTTCAGTTTTAGCAGTGCACTTGGACAAAGAGCGCACGCTTACTACCAGCCTTTAATTGACTCGTAAACTTCCTCCACCGCTTGTTCACAGCCATTTCTGTGGTCAGCTTAAGTCTCGGTGTTCTAACTTGCACTTCTCTGCCTCTACTTCTCTCTCTGTCTTTCTCTCCCTGATCTTCTCCTTGTCACATTTCTGCCTCCACCACAAACTCACTATTTGTCACACCCTTTCCAGATACGGACAGGTATGAGACGCAACAATTCCACTGACCTTTCGGCGCGTCGCTCGCCATTTTGATAATACGACACTGTGACAGTCTCTGCCAAGGGCTCGAGAAACAATTAGCTGTCAGCCTGTGGCACAGCAACTGCAGGCAGATGTATTTGGACTCTGACAGGCCATTGATTTTTTTTTCCACATGCCTTCCTCCTCTTGTCACCCATATCCATTAATTTCACACGCGCGTTCATGGAAAGGCTCTTAAGAAACACCGTATGTGTACAAAGACAAGGAGTTTATTGTAAATGCACATTTAGTTTTCTCAGTCTGCATTGGCATCTACCGTTTTAAATTTTACTCATCATATGTCATTATGTCAGTTCTAAAGGCAATGAGTAGCTTGCATACTGGGAAAGTATATTTTGTTCCCAGTTTATTAGGGTGTATGTTTATTTTATTTTTTATTTTTTATTTTTTTGTTGCCTGGCAGACTAATAGATTTGAACCCATAATTAAAAAAGGATTGGCTTTCACACAAGAAAAAACCTTATTAGCTTCCCACAAGCAGTATCAAGTGAGGTACGAGGTTTCTGTCTGTTGTATAATTATTATTAAGTGTTCTAATTAGCATGCATGGAGGATAGATAACCTTTTCAGGAACAGGAACACAGTCAATGGTGGCTCGCCCATAGGGGCAAATGAAGCAGATAAATCAAACTCCATACATTTTGTCTGGATTGTGGTATGTGGTCAAATCTCAACAGCGTGTTATGAGGTTATGCAAAAAAAAGAAAGAAATTCCACAAGATAGTAGCCTGTAGCTGAAGTTAAACATGCCTCACAAAAATCTCTATTGTCATAAGCTGAGGTATGTGGAAATAAAGTCAATCACAAAACTCTTCTGTTCTCCTGTTATAACCTCAGTCACCTCACAGGTCAAGCTGGTTATTATTATTATTATTATTATTATTATTATTATTAACAACTTAATACTAGGTTTAGATATTTGTCTTATATGTGATAACTACTGAATTAATGAATCCTGCTGCATAGACCTCAATAAATAAAAATTTTGTCACATTTGTGACCATACACAGTGATATATGACATGCAGTGAAATATTATGACTGTTCATGATATAAAAAATAAAGGAAGGGTTGAGTGAAAAGACAGAAAGATGGATTTTACTACAAGGAAAAATTGCACTGAAAGAAATTAAAAGAATGATAATTAAAATGGAAAAATAGAAAATGTATAAATGAAATGTAAATATGATGTACAGAATGTGAATATGCAGAATGTGGCAACAATGTTATCCGATTTGAAAATGTCATAAACTGCCAAAATAACATATGCGTGCATACAGCGATATTACGAAGATTGTTTATATGATACTATTATGATATTATTATTGTTGTTATTATTATTATTACTATTATATTAATATAATATACATTATACTATTTTCTTTTCCTGAATTATATATATTATACACTTTTTATATGTGTATTTGCATATTCGCGCATATATATATATATATATATATACAGTATATATTTGCTTTCTGGCTGTTTGAGCTGTTTTAAAATCAAATACATCCTCATATAAGCCGAATTCCACAACCCTCGTTCCATACAGAAATGCATTCCATGTTCGACTCGTATGAAGCTTCTGCTGTCCCACTGAGCTAAATCGTATTTCTATCTTTTAAAGTTATGGTGTATTTAGTACAGATTTAATTCTGTTCTTTTCCTGTTAGCCCTCTGGCTAGGTCCAGTTAACCGCACACCAACGTGTTGTGAGCATGCGCAGTTATCGGCATTAAAAACCTGCATGTTTCTGCTTCACAGCAGATGCCCAGGAACATAGTGTTTTAGGAATTTGTAACGGTTAAACAATTTTCTATTATGCAGAGGAAATCAACTGATCAATGATTAAAAATCATGTTCGTCTCATCAATAATAAATAGATGTTATATCGATAGATTTATATAGCATATAAATATATATCATAGTTGGACAGTCTGCCAATTTGATTTGCTTTGCATTTAGTTATCGAGATGGATCTTACTCAAATGAACTGAGGAAACAAATGCCTTTTTTTTTAATGTTTTTTTTTTATTATTATTAATTTTTTTTAATCAGAGTTCTCCAGATGTTCTATCAACATGCGTGCATATGATTGTGTGTCCATGTGTGGACACACACAACGCTTCAGCAAATGCGCTCATTCAACTAGTAAAGCTGCAAATTGGTAGCAGTGGATAAAAGCCACACGGTTGATCCTAGTTTGCTAAATTGAAATTTTAAAAATAGAAAGTAAACCCAAGGGGTTGTTGGGCATTATTCCCATCCAGCCTCTGTTGTCGGGGCATGTGAAACATTTTTGTGAAAATGTGGTCTTTTCTGGGTGAGAGCAGATTGAGGCAGCATGGTCGTTTTGATAATAATGATGATTGCTAGACTGAAAGGGAACACTGACTGGTGTGAACCTAGGAGGTTTAACCAGCTGTAATCGCCATGGTAACGTTCAGCTGTGGCTTGCTCAGGATTTTTTTTTTGAGGAGGTGTGACCATTTGAGCTTCCGAAGCTCAAGTTAAACTCAACAGATTTCATTAATGTGTTTCGCAGAAACTACAGTTTAAAATATCCTTATTGCAATAAGGTGCGTTACCGTCGGTGTGTGCGCAACTGTCAATTATTCCAGGGTTATATGTCATGTGACTTATTTGCTATACATACAAAAACAATAAACATTTATTTTAAATCTAAAAGAGCATTTATGGTATTGTAGGAATTTGGTAGGAGCTGGGAGTTTTTTTTTTTTTTTTTTTTTTTTTTTAAATCGATTTATTCAATTTAATTCATATTTTATCAGTGAACTGCATTGATTAATAATCTCTTTTTGCAAAGATGTGACTCTCAAATGTTAAATTAACATAAATTTATCAACAATATGACAACTTTTGCAGAAAATAGCAATGTCAATTAAATATTCCGCAACATCGTCCATAGTTTTTAGTTTAAGGTTTATGGTCGGTTCGTGCAATACCACCACCTACTGGACTGGAGGTATGGAGCAGAATATTGTAAGGGGGAAAAAAACTTTTAAACTAATCAATATAACAAAACTTGCAAAAAACGACATTTCAGTTATTGCTTAGTAGATACTTTAAGTAGTTTTTCCTTACTATATCTGTAAGAAATATAGCTGCTTGGAACAAATCTGATTCTAAACATTAACTGCTATTGAATCGAATCGAAAGACTCGATCAATAATCAACCCAGATAACAAGGTGACATTGATTCAATGTTGAAATTTCATCAGAATCATCATTTTGGTTGAGGTTGATTATTCAATG
>JAQQZT010000004.1:17503861-17517868 GCA_030068275.1 Clarias platycephalus | reverse complement strand
TTGGAACCCATCCTCATTCAACAATGTAAGGCAAATCAACATTTAACATTGAAATTTCAACATTGATTCAATGTCAAATTGGTTGATGCTTTAATGTTGATTCAATGATGATTCAATGTTGTTCTGCTATCTGGGAAGGCTTCGGGAGTTTACCCTTGATTCTCATACGTTGAGTTAAAAGTTTCAATGACTCAGCTCATTGTTTTAAGCATTATTCTTTATTTGAATTAATTTGTATATATTTTAAGGAAATGAAAATGCCTATAAATGCTCTAAAAGACTGCACTTCCTTTTGTGTTCAGTCTGCTCAGCAGGTTGGAGTCCGTTTCAGTCTGCCCTGCTTCCACATTTTTAATACAGGAACAACTGATGGAGTCTTCTGGAGTGAGAGTGAAAGTGAATATGCACATATTGCACAGGGTGATGGTGTCTAAAGGTCATTCCATGTTTTAGTAACCAGAATAACAGAACGTATCCTGGTAGAGATCATCAGCATTCAAAACGGAAATGTAGGCGTGATCATGATTGTCACTCAAACACGTTTTCATCGTAACCCTGTAAGCAAATACATCCAGAATTTAGCTGTCTGCTTAGCTAATGGTTAGTTAAAGTAATTATGTACAAACTTAACTAGCTATCAGATCATCATGCTTCTTTAGAGCTACCTGTGATTGCTCACATTTCAGTTTCATGTCTGTGAAATGTCACCACGTGAATCCTGCATAAGACAGCATTGTAATAAGGTACATCCAAGAGCACTCGTCTTGGATTGGAGCGTGACTCCAGGCTGTGCCAGATGTAGGTAACGTGGTACGTGGTGGTGCAGGTGGGGTGTGCTGCGTCAGCTGATGGGTGGTGCTGATTGCTGCTCGAAAAAACTAATTGGAACAGGAAAAAGAAAGAGAGGCTGAAACGAGGGAACAGCACTGGCAAGAGAGAAAAGGAACGAAAAGGACAATCTGATGACATTTGACATTCACAGGCACTAATTTGAAGGTCAAATCAAATCTAAGGTGGAAGAATTTGCTTCAGGATGAGTACAAGTGTTTCGGTTTCAGTAATGCTGATGAATAGCACGTCTTGCACAGTAGTACTTAAGTCACAAAATACAGAACAATCGTTCAGGTATTTTTCTTTTAGCTACATTAACAATGATCAATGAACTGATTTATTTTTAATTTTATCATTTAATCACTTGCAGCTTTTCTGGTAATTGCATTTAAAACAAAATGCACATTTAAAGTTAAAGTAGCTGCTTAGGACTTAATTTACATCATGGTTCAAACTCCTCCATACTTAAGGGAGATTAATTTTCTGTCTTAGTTGAACAAGGACTTATACAGCATGCAGTAAAAGTATTGAGCTACCTTGATTTTTTTTTTTTCTTTATTATAATATTTCTTTAATATTAAATTAAATGTTGTAGATTAAAGTAAAGAAATGGGGGGCGGGGGGATAAAGCTGCAGAGTGCCTAAAGATACAATTTATTAGAAGTTAGTACCAGCCTCAGCAGCAACCTCATTTCCCCTCTCGTCTGTTCCAACCACTCAGCATTATTCAGCATTACCAGTATACTAATCACCTGATCATCTGTCATCATCTGCACCAGTTTCTCACTGGTTCATGCCTCAAGTTAGATGTTTTTTTTTAAGCTTAAATGATTCATAGATCACTGTGTGGCTTAAACAAAAAAGAAAAAAAAAACTAAACATTCCTCTGAAAGTTGTCTGGTACAGGAACTGGACTGGAAACGAGAGACAATAACCTGCCAAAATTGCCAAAAAGGTCCTCCAGGAAGCCCGGGGAACTTATGAAGCGAAATATGAAGCAACAAGTTTTTTGCAAAGTTGGATAAGAGTTAATATTTGTGTTAAAAATATAGTGTAATCCTTTTTTTTTAATGTCAATCACTTTCTTGTAGAATTTTGGTGGAGACCTTTGAACAGTTGTGCAATGAGGTTGTTGCAGTTTGAGGAACTGTGCTGTATTGTAGCTGAATAATTAACAGTGAATGCATATTGAGTATTGTTATGGCGGCACCTCCAGGGTCAAGAGTTTGAGTCACGCCTCGTTTCTGTGTGTGGCATTTTCAGGTTCTCTCCATGCTTTTTTCTGACACAGTCCAAAGACATGCCCATTGGTATTTTCCATATTGCTTGTAGTGTGTGTGTGTGTGTGTGTGGTTGTGTGCATGTGTGCTTGTGTGCCGTATAAGCAGGATAGATGATGAGTGAGTATCCTTTTATTTAAAAAAAATAAAAAATGAGAGAGAGAGAGAATGAATAATGCCTCTGGTTTATTTATTTTTTTGTTTACCCATAAGTCATTGTCTTTTTATTCTTCCTCCATTTCGCAATGATCGGTGGAGATTTTTTTCATATAACAATATAACACTCTGACTGGGTATAACAGACTTAAGCAGCACGAAAACACAGAAAAATGATGACTCTTCATTTCTACTTTGGAAGAAAGCTTGCTTGTTTGGGGGAGAACTGCATCCCTTTAGTTCTGTTTTCTTTTTCTGGTTTGGATTTATATAGAAAACGCTGGTGTCAGGAGTTGCATGGTGTTGACTCAAGCGCATGTGACTTCAGGAAACCGATTCAAGCTGTTGTTTTGTGACGAGTGTGTAAAAGGTTAGGAAAGAAGGGGACCGGTGGAAATGATAGTCCTTGAGCAGTCTTGGTGTTTATCTTTGAATATGATATAGAACTGAAGACGGAGTGTATTATCCGTCATGCTGCATTGAATTTCCAGAAGTGCAGTAAACCTGGAGAATGTGTGTGTAGGATATTATGACCTTACACATATTACATGCTTCTGTATAGCCACAGTAGACAACTTTGCAGTACATTATTTCACTGTTTCAAGTGTGTCTTCTGTGTCACATGTCGAACAACATAAAAACAGGCGGGGTTGATAAGTAAGAACTTTTTTTTCCTTCTTCGAAGTATGTAATTAAATCCACGGCTATGGATCAGTAAACCAGAGCACGCATGAATGAAGTATGCCGGAAGCTAATACAGGAAAAAAAATCGAGGCTACAATAGCGCATGTTAACAGGAAATCTTGTCTAATCTTATTCAAGGGAGTGTAATCTCCTGGAATCTTGTTTTCTATGAAACTTGTACCATCATGAGATTAGCTCTTAGTCATACATTTGCTTTCTTTCTTTGAAAATCTGCATGCCAAAAATGTCACGCCATTGTCACTGTGACCCGTTTCAGAGCAGGCATCAGGTTAAAGGAGTTTGTGGCTCAAAAACAGGAAGCAATAATAGTGATGATAATAATAATGATGATGATGATGAAGGTAATAATAATGCAGCCTCATCCACACCTGCAGTGTCGTTTCTTTTTTTCTTTTTTTTTCCCCACACACAAACAGGGAGTGGCAGTGCATTCCTTTGGTATTGTATATAATTTTTTTTCTTTCTTTATTATTATTATTTTTTTAATATATGTTGCCACAACAAACTACACAAAAATTTATGATGCAGTCTTTGGGAATTTTAAAAATGATCTTTGAGTTAAATATTTGGATGCTTTATCTCAGACGCACAGTGCTGTCTCTTACCTGCTGTTAGTCCCTTAAACTTTTCACACCATAAAGCAGCTCCAGACACACAACAACGTGTTGTCATAATGGCATACACACACACACACTGTAGTTACTGAATCAAAAAAAAAAAAAGATGAAAAGAAAATACAAGGCTTTAGTTTGTACTTTTCAGTTTTGTCAGTTTATTAAAGCTTCATTGATGTGGTTCCAAGTGATTGACCTTATTGAACATAAACCACTATTGAATTATTATTATACATCTGACATTCTTAATGAATCCTTATAGAACAGAACAGACTACAGAAAGAACAACCTTTAACTTTTTTTTTTTTTTTTTTAAAGAAGTCCACGGCTATGGAAATTGATTTTGTGTGTGAAAATCGATTTTGTGCGGCAATTCATGTATTCCCAGACTGATATTTGTTTTAAAAAAAATAATTTATATACGTTGGCATTTGAGATGGTAAAACTTTGTCATTCCTCTATAATCCTACAGGTGGCGCACTCCAGACTTTACACACATGAGCAGGCGCACAGCGTCCTCTAATGTAGAAGTGTATTATTTGCTAAGTTTGTTTAGAATGATCTGAAAAACAAAATCTGAAGAAAATTTTTTTTTAATAAAATTGTGATACTTATTATCGCGATACCAAGGTGCGATTCTATATCAGATCGAGTGGTCCGTCGTGATTCACATCCCTACTGGATAGCACATCAAAGCCAAAACATTCATGTTAAATGTCCTATGAAATGTTTAGCAATTTCATGCGCAGGCTCTTCCTAGCGGTTTTCATGACAGTCGCCTTGAGCTGAGTCTAAGATCGTAAATTCCATACTAGCTTAAGGAAAAATGTAGAACATTTAGAAGAAAGGGTTGGATGGTTTTTTTAAAGACTCGCGTCTCAAACATCAAAAGAAAACCGGTTAGTGTTGGTGCTCAGCGAGCCAGTTTGAAAGATGTCTAGTGGGTTGCAAGCACAGTGTCGCATGGTGTTACTCTGCCTCCTTAGCGCTAGAAACACGATGTAAACACTGCAGCCGGAGTGCGGAGAGGTAAACGTGTTAGTAATTCAGCTTTCAGACTAAACAAGAGTGAGAAGTATACAGTAAGAAGGGCTTGATGATTAATAAGCTGGTACTTGACCACATGAATAGCTAATGGTCCTGTTTTTTATTTTTATGAGTAAGAAAAAGCTATGCAAAACAGATATGTACGGAAGTAGTAGCCTACTTAGTCAGGGACGATCAATCACAGATGATTTGGTTTCGCTCTGTTTACACAGCATCCATGAAATGCATACATTTGTCTTCAGGCGCTCGGGTTACCAAGCTCGTCCTGATGTCCATGCTGAAGACGTTTTATTAGGTTACACTCATAAGAAGATTGCCGTAGTTCCTTCTTCAGTTTTCAGTCTGCTTTGCTTTGATTGATTTCATTATTCCTGAAATATATTCACAGGAACACTACAGCGTACGCTAGATTTGCATCAGGTCACATCCTGTCACCTGGATGTTGCTTTCTGGGCTTTTTTTCATGTGTGTGTGTGTGTGTGTGTGTAATAGTGATGTATAGGCACTAAAGTGTCCCTAAGCGTTACTACAAGTTAGTAATGGCTGTAATACATAGTCATAAAGCAAAAAAAGAATATCATATTTTATCATGCAAACATATAAAAATCTGTTCTTGCACTCTAAAATGTAAATGTGTGATGCGCACACACATGCACACTGTCTCATGGCTTGGATGTTTGAAGAGGAAAAAGCGATTGTGGAATGCATTTAAGAGATAAGATGCGGGAAAAAAACAGCAAATGACGGAGCGAGGGGAAAGAGCAAGAGGCTGTAACTTCTCTCAGGATGATGAAATGAGCATGTCATCCTGTGTGTATCTTTTTTTTTTATTTTTATTTTTTTTTTGGGGGGGTTGTTGTTGTGTATATGTGAGACACAGGACTCTTAGTCATTCTGCCATAGGATGGAAAAACAACACCTACGTGCCGTTGGGAATAAGTACACTAATGAGATAATACCAAGATTATCTACCGGACTCCACACACACACCATTTCATTATACGAGGTTAGTGGCTTCTAACCTCAGTAGGAGATAGATTTTTTTAACGTTAGATTTCTTTTAACGAGCCTCTCTGGTGCAAGTGGATCAAATCTAGAAGTAAGTTTTAAGTTTAAAACTCCATCACGCTGTTAATCACGCTCAAGTGGTATAATTTGTCACTGTGAAATGTGAGTGAGAACGTGAAAGGTTTAAATAGACTACAATTTAAGCCTAGCCGTCACAGCGTTGCCACGGAAACCACAGAAAGCTCCAAGTCCGAACAAATCGGAGGCTCCAAGTGGATAATTACCATAATTCTGACGGAGGTGAACACACTCATTTTTCAAGATGTTGAACTCAATTCGTGCACGCACACATTTTTTTAATTAGGACAAAATGAGTAGCAATAATATTGTTTCATTGAACAGCATTGCTGTAGATAGTGTGTAACACAAACTTCATAACCCCTTATATGAGGGACGTTCAAGTCAAACTTTTGGTTTTGCAGAATAACAGAACAGTTAAAGCTCCCTTTATTACTCTTTATAATCACCTGCTACACTAATACACTTATTCCAGTGCTTGGATACCATCAAGGTAGAAAGTTTTCTCAGTACGCCGGACCCATGATCAAGCTGCCTGCTTCAGTTCTGAAACACTGGCCACACAGGAACTCCTTTAATAGCGCAACCAACAAGTGGAAATGTCTTGGAGCGAAGTCACAACTGTATGGTGGATGTGGCAATAACTTTCCAACCGAGTCCCTATAATGGTCAAGTGGTGTTGTAATGGTCATGACTGTGTGTTCAGTTCCCATAGACAGATTCGTCTCTGATGCAAGTTATCAGTCTATTTTCAAGAATCGGGCATTCACAGATGTATGACCTTCTTTAAAATGTTTGCACCATTCAAATGTATTTCTGCGGCTAATCACCAGCCTGTGCTCGAAATCTTGTGTAAATGTTAATTGGTTTTATGCCATTTACAAGAAATTTCACAAGATTCCCTTGAACGCACCTATTCATTATATATAATTTTATTATATTAACATAACAATGATATAATTAGGATTTATTTAAGGTTTGATAAAGCTCAAAACAAGCATATCTGTGCGCACGGACTCAACCAGGCAGTGTGACGGTTTCGTAAAGAAAGTGAAAGAGAGTTTTTGCTCATCTGTATTTAACCCCAAGTGATTTATGTTCTGAAGTTTATCACTTTGACTACAGTTTAAATTCACAATTCTAGCACTCGCGTCATGATCGACGCTTCATGTTTATTTTAGTTGCTTAGTTCTCAGTCACCTACACTGTGTCCTGGATTATTAGGAGTGTGTTAAGAATAAATGCAAAATGTGTGATCCTGAAGGCTGAGGAAATGAAGCCATCATTATAACAGCTACAGCTGATGTTTCGCTAGTGGAGTCATGAAAAACTGGATGAAATATGTTTAAAGTCTGGTCATATTCTGTTCCTTGGTGCGGCGTCTTCATATTCAAACTTAACAAGATATCAGGCGGTGTTCTACCTAGAATTGACTGAACCATGGAACAGAAAAAGGAAATGGAATATGTATGACTTTATAATAGCACTTCTTTCTGAACACTACTAATACCGGATAATCGGATGGGAATCACCGGTTTCCACCCGATAACATATATTGTACCATGATGCGTAGGCGCTGATTTGCTTTAGATTAAAGATTCTGTAAGTAACACAATTTAATGAATATCCTGATGTAATATTTCATTCTTTTCCTGCTTTTGGTATTGTCATAACTCAAAGGTTTATACCTTAGCTGTATTCAACATGAATTAAACATGAGGACTAAAACGAAGCATATTCCTTACGACAGTATATTTCTCACTTACAAACCAAGAGCAGCATTTAAGCAAAACAAACTAACTTCACATGCAAGAGTTTTTCTTGTATCATTTTCTCCCCACCACTACTACACTAGATAATACTGCTACTGCCCTTTAAAGCAGCCTCATTCCTCATGGCGTGAATACAACAATATTCTGGAAACATTCCTTTGAGATTCTGGTTCGTTTTGACACGATTGCGTCATGCAATTCCTGCATAGTTTCAGGCGCACTTGCATGCTTCAAATCTCCTGTTCGAACACGTCCCAAGCACGTTCTACTGGATTTCAGATCCTGTGAGAGAGAAGGACAGTAAAGATGACTGAACTTCATGTTGATGAAACCGGTTTGAGATGACTTTGGTTTGTGACATGGTTCATTATCATGCTGGATATAGCAATTAGATTAGAAGGTATTAAATTGTGGTCGTGAAAGGATACACATCTCGGCAGCAATACTCGAATAGATTGTGGCAATGATTTCTCGATATTAACAGCCACAAAACTAAGAAAACCTTCCCCACACCATTACACCACCTCCACCAGGACTGTTCATACAAGGCTGGTTGGGTCCATAATTTCGTGTTGCTGGTGCCAGATTCTGACCCTACCATCTGTGTGCCTTAGCAGAAACTGAGATTCGTCAGACCAGGTTACACTTATACAGTCTTTTTGATGAGTCCGTGCCAAGTGCAGCTTTAGCTTTTCGTTTTGTCCGTTCTTTAATAACCTCTCTCAACAGCACATGTTCACTAGATGTTTTTTTTTTTTTATTGCACCATTCTGAGTAAACGCTAGAGAGTATTGTGTGAACATCCTAGGAGAGCAACGGCTTTCCTCAGTCTGATGGTTGATATGAACATTATCCGAAGCTGCCGGCCGCTATCTAGTGTTTCATGCATTGCACTTCTGCCATGAGTAGGTGTATAGCTGCTCCTAATAAAGCGCTGCATATCAGCAACCTTGATAACGAACACAATTCAGGGTCAGAAAATGACATTTTATAAAAAGCGTAGTGTGACATCTGTGCTATTCACAGAATTGTTGATATTGTATAAATGTCTTGTCAGGTGAGAATCTACTGAATTGAATAAAATTCCTTTAGTGCTATTGAACAATAGAGTTCAATACGATTCAATGTGCAACTTCTCCTTCATCAATGCAATATATAGTGTATACTGTAAAAGCAATTAGGATATACACTAGGCAATAAAAATATATAATATAAAGATGTAAGTAAAATGTACAGCCAGGTCCATAAATGTTGGAACAAACGTTTTTCGGCATTTGATCTCTTGAGTCAAAAGCTATAATTCGAGGAGTATGCCATCAAGCATTGCAGCTATTTCCATACACATGCCTGTTTTGAGCGGTTCATAAATAATGGAACAAACACAATTACAAATATAAGGATGCTTTTAATACTTGAATGGAAATCCCTTGCAGTCAATGCCTGCCTGGAGTCTAGAACCAAATGCTGAGTTTCCTCTCTTGAGATGCTTCTCCAGGCCTCTCAGCCGCTGCTTGTTTGTTGGTCTTTCTATCTTCTGTTTTGTCTTCAGTAAGTGAAAAGCATACACTATTAGGAAGAATTATTGTAGCAGGGGATTATATCGAAATCAGTGGTAGTTTTTGCTCTCGTTACCATGTTCTGACGTTCAGCACATTCGAAAGTCCTGGCTTGACTCGAACGCCCCCCTCCCATAGAATGTTCCTTTGCATGAGGATCCGTCTGTCTGCTCAGTCTTAAAAAGTGGTCTGTTCACTCCAGATTGTGGGTTCAGTTGTGGGTTACAGTAATCCAGGCTTAGCAGGAGCACGGAGAGCACACACACTTACAGAGACGGAGAGAAGGTGAACAGTAGCACATTAGGAGGATTTATTTCCTCAAGCCTTTTTCTAATTAACTAGATCACACTGGCCATAGCAGATTTATTCTGAATTGATGTCTATAAATAGCAAATATTGCATTTTATCCATCTGTTTCATTTCCTTCTCATTAAATCCAGGTGTAAGGTTGTAGCGTAAGAAATAATCCTGGAAGTATTTGTTTAACCTTCTTAATCCATCATTTTCTAATTTCTCATTCGTGTGCTGATTTCCATCCATGATTTATTCATCGAACACATTTAGTCATCATTGTTCCGTAAGTGGAAATGTAATATTCGGCAGATAACGCTGCACGTTATGGATAATATGTTGTTTCTCACTAAAAGGGTGCATTTGGGTCATTTTTAAAATTCACTCACAGCTTTCCAATGTTGTTTCTCTCTTATCTTCTGTAAAATCGCCATGCTTTGAGGTGTGTGTGTGAGCAAGGTCTTGATCAACGTCCATAGTTGTCAATGCTCGCAATGAATAATGCAGAGAAGTGGTGGTGTTGGGTTTTTTTATTTTTATTTTTTTACGAAGCTCAGTCTCTCCAGGATTTCCAAAAGTTGTCAAATAGTTCTGCAAGCATATAAAAGATTCATGTCATAAGCCAGTATTACAGTCTCGGGTCTCAGGAGTGCTGGTGATATCGACTTCTATCATGTAATGTATTCGAGGTGTAATAAAGAGGACAATAAAGTTATAGTATAGCTATTTGTAAGTTATAAGGACCTCGCTTTTACCTACTCGTTCATGCGGCTATGTGGCCAGCCAGTCACGTGGAAGCAGAACAGTGCGTAAAATCATGCTGTCAAGTCAAGAGCTTCACTTAAAAAAAAAGGGGAAATGTGAACGTATTGACTTGTCAGTTTGCATATTTCAGAAACTGCTGATATCCTGACATTTTCACACACAATAGTGTCTAGGGTTTATGCAAAAGGGTGCCAAAAAAGACAAGCCTTGCACTGAATGGCATTTCTCCAGACAGAAACACCTACTGTAGGTGATGTAAGAGAAGAACGGCGAGACGGGTTCAAGCTGACAGGAAGGCTGCGAAGACATAAGTAGTACCTTTGTGACAGCGTGGTGACCAAAAAAATCATCTCAGAAAGCATGACACATCGAACCATATGGCTGGTTTCTTCAGTTTATACTGATATGTTTAACTACAAGGTGACAACTTTTGTAGTACTTTATTCTGGATCACATTCACCAGTATTTTGATGTACAGTGTTTTCCTGGTTGATCTGCATTGTAGGAAAAAAAGCAGTCGACTGACAACTTCGAAACGCATAACTTAGGCTGTAGTTACATCACAAAGGTGAAACACTGTTGCATTTTTTTCCTTAACTGACTGTTGATCATATTAACGATCAATAATTTATTAATCATTATTAATGATAACATTTAAAACACCTGTTACGTTATTAGGCTTGCCTCAAAGACAAGGCAAGTCACGCAATTACGTATAATGTTCAGCATGCAGAAATGTAGTTAAGTAAAAGTACAGATAAATTTTGTACTTTTGGGCAGAGAAAATTTTAAAAGTATCCTATAATAAAACTACTCAAGTAAAGTACGGATATGTGAAACATGTACTTAATCACAGTAACGGGGTACATGTTCTCGGTTACCTCCCACGTACCTCCTTTAATTACATACAGCAAATAAAAATGGAGGAAGAGGAAGTGGCCTTAAAGCAGGCCGACTCGATCACGGAAAGAATCGCGCAGACAGACCCGATTTTGCAAATAAGTCATTAGCAATCATGTTAGCAGCTTGGCTAGTAAGGGCAGCTAAGCTAACATGACGTTACACCTGGGTTGTCGAGGTTACTAGTACATGCAAAACGAACCTCATGAATTGATTGGTTGATCCAAGTTACTGTAGCTGCAGGGGATTAATGAATGAATGAAGGAAAAAAAAACAATAGATAAGCTGTAACGTTTCTCTCATCCCTGAGTTTTATAGCCTACTACTACTGTAGCTCCGTCAGCAGCATCCTGAGAGGTGAACCTTCTCATTCTTCACAGATTTTTGCTTCACCCTGACTAAAATACTACATCGTTGCTCTGCGTTCTTGTTCTTCCACAAAACAGCAGCTCACTGAGTACTGTACAAAGAGAAGTGGGCTTGTAGTAGTGGGCTTGTTGTCCTTCGCCCTCGCCGCCGAGCACAATCACTTCACTACACGTGCACAAAGGATGCCTTGTCCGCGCTCTCCCGAGCCGTACCAGGCTCCCCTTTCTTTATTATTCATTTCCTCTTTCTCTCTTTTCCCTCCGTCGCTGCCACTAACTCTGGGTTTACACGCCCACTCACTCATTTAGTCTTTTGCTTAATCATCATGCTGCCTGAGCGACTCTCTTTGGACTCACTGAATGTGAAAATGCAAGTAGTTAGCGCCAACCCCCCCCGCCCCCCTCCCTCTCTCTCCTTATGAGTTTACTACCTCTGTGGTGTCCAGTTCATGTGTGAAAATGTTTCCTCATGCTCCCAGAGCCACTAATTCACAATTTGAGTCCTGGCATATATCCCGTGCCATCAGGAAAGAAAAAACTCCCATAGACGTGATAATCTGGTCATTCAGTACATTCAGGTCGTCAGCTGACTTCATATTATTGCCACATAACGTGGAGTCTGAGTCTAGACCTGAGCAACTGAAGCAACCCCAGACACTGTCTCCAGAGACTTGTATTATGCATGATGTGTGCATCGCTTTACGCGTTTCCCTTCTTACCCTGATTCTCCCATCTCTCTGGAGTAGAGTCAGTTTGAGCTCATCAGACCACAGGACCTTTTTCCATCCCACCAAAGTCCAATCTTTACGCTCCCCAGCAAATGTAAGTGTTTTTTAATTAATTAATTTATTTTTTATCTGATGAGTCTCGCTAACAAGTGGTTTTCTCTTATGGACACAAATTATTTCCTCATTATGAGATCTTATGAAACTAAACTGGTCTTACTTTCACTTTTAAACATAGCAGTGATTTCTACTGTCAGTTTTTATTATCATGCATCATTACTAAGCGTTTGAGTGATCTGCATTCATGAATTGTTTTTTTTTTTTTTTTTCCCCCGAACACATTTCCTTTAGTGAAGTTGAACTTTCAGGAGTATTCGAATAGGTGTTAATAACGTGCTGGACAGTTCTTTCCCGTAATGTAAAATCTCATTACAAAAATTTGACCCTTCTGAAGTGGGGGCCTTTTATTATTTTATTTTATTTTTTTATTTTTTTGGCCCAGACAGTATATTTGCAAACTAATTACTCTACTTTGAAGATGTCCTTTACTCTCCTACAACAGATATGCTGTAATTTGTTTTCACATGAGCGATGATTTGTTTGATTTAAGAAGGACATGCACGAAAACAATTTCGGATCTGATATCCGATTTTGTAATTTCATGCTAAAACAGAAGCATTTATTTATTTTGTTATTTTTACATTTACTACATTTGGCAGACGCCCTTATCCAGAGCGACTTGCATCTTTATCTCATTATACTGTACATCTGAGCAGTTGAGGATTAAGGGTCTTGCTCAAGGGCCCAACAGTTGTAGTGCTTTGGTCTGAACCTGTGACCTTCTGATCCATAGTTCAATACTGTCCCATTGAGACTTTTTTTTTTTCAGTTTTTGTCTTTCATCCTGTTAAAGTGCAGCAATTACTGTAACTAAAACGAGGAGTATGTGGCATCGATCGGCACTGATCTTCACATGTAGTGCTCTAAGGTGGTTGTGATCTTCTGGTCTATGAGCACTAAGCTTGAGGATTATACCCATGTGGGTGGGTGAGGCCTCCATATTTACCCTCCAGCTTTATTTTCAATCAAAATGTCCCAATCATTTCATGGCTGAACGTGAGATGCACTAAACGGAAGTTCAAAGCAAGTTTAAGCAACTCACTAGTCAGACTGTAACTGGCTAAAATCCTGACTCGATCTGATTAGACATCAGTATTGCAGCTCTTAAACGGTCCAAGGGTTCAGCCCTGAGGTGCTTCAGCGCAGTTTATACTTGTCCCGGGTTGTTGTTCTCAGAAACGAGATCTTCCTGATTTACTGCTCCCGTTAGGATTTCCACCCTGGAAGTGACGGCAGAGAAACGGTGTTTGTCTTGGCGCTTATAAACCTGTCCTGACTTGAGGATTAGTGTGAAAGAGCGGACTCTCTCAGAGTGAAACCTGGTCGATGCTCAGTGCTGAAGGCGCGAACTAAACCACGCTACAGGAGAACGTGAGCTCTCAAAGTCTGGAGACCACAGCTCAGCCGCCACAGCGTCAAATACTGCTGAGTGAGAGTGCGTGTGGTGGTGTGTGAATGTGCTTACTCAATAAAGAACTTCCAAGTATTGCACATATATAAAGTATATCATCACACCTCACTCACTCACTCTCTCACGCGCACACACACACACACACACACGCACACACACACACACACACACACACACACACACACACACACACACCATCTCTCTCTGTGTATATTCAAGACTCTATCTATCTCTGTGTGAGTGACTGTGTGTGGAGGAGTGTGTGTGAGAGAGAGAGAGCGAGTGTGTGTGTGTCTGTGAGCGAGCGTGTGTGTGTCTGTGAGCGAGCGTGCGTGTGTCTGTGAGCGAGCGTGCGTGTGTCTGTGAGCGAGCGTGCGTGT
>JAQQZT010000004.1:17424710-17436166 GCA_030068275.1 Clarias platycephalus | reverse complement strand
CTCAGATACTGCGGCGCGAGACCATTTAATGCTTTATATGTCAAGAGTAGTATTTTAAAATCAATGCGAAATTTCACGGGGAGCCTATCACATCGTATCCGCTCTGTCTGCCATCCAAACATGCCCTGTTATAACTTTTTCGAGCTTCTGATTAGCCAACATGGCTTTGCGGTTAGGATCATATCACCGTCTGCTAGTTTGGCATGCTTTTAAAAATACCTGTCTACATGTGGTCTAGGTCTTAGTTCCTGTTAGTACTTACGTCACAGGAGCTATCAATAATGGTTTCCTTACCAGCCTCTCTTTTTTCCCCTCTCCCTTGAAGTTAAATATGCATGGATGTTTGTCATGTGACTGAGAAATTGAATCAGGCAAATTCTTCTGTCTTGAGACTTTACCTTGGCAGAAAACTTTAGCATTGAGTAACACACGCCAGACCATGCAGTTATATGAAAACCATGATGTTGTGAGACTCTTGCCATAAATGGTATATAAATGTGCATTTACAGAAAGTGCCAACATATCTGATTATACATTTTTTTTTTTTTTTTGCTGTTGTAGTTTTTACTGTCTGGTTATTAAAATAGCCCTGAACTCCAGTATGTGGTGCATCCAACTCTAAAAACTGTCATAAAATTCTAATGATCACATTCATATAAAGCTATCATGTAAAATACAGCCAGACCTACTGTTAGAGTCGTGGCTTAATAAAACATGACTCTACACCTCCTGATTTGAGAATTTAACCTTGCTGTGGTGCAGTGCTGAAGATCGACCTGTTTTGCTGGTCTTGTTAAAAACCAGACTGTGCTGTTCCTGTGTCACATGAGACCCTGACGTTAACCCTTCCTGTCAGTTTTGACCTCAGAGATTGACTCTAAGGTGTGTGTGCAAGGAACAGTTCATTAAACCTGAACACAGAGCTAGTTAAACTCAGCAACGGACGAGCCAGGAATACTCTCAGCAGGATACGCGTGCCATGAATGGGCCTTTTCTCTGGTCCAAATAAGGCATGAATCTGTGAAACATTACAGATACTTGACATACAAATGTCAAATTTATGGAAATATGCACTGCCATAGAAATTAATGGGGCAATCAAGTCAAACCAGGTCTTTTGATTGGACAGAATACAATTTTGAGAGTGAAAACTCTATTTATTTTTCTATATATTCCCCTGCTAGACTATTACCCTTATCCTAGCCTTTCACTAGTGCTTGGATACCATTAAGATAGAAAGTTTTCTCAGTACGCCAGAGCCATGATCAGACTGCCTGCTTCATACCGTTCCTGGCCTCCCAGGAACTTCATTAAAAGCCATTTCCTTTAATCATAATGTTTCTGGAGGACAATGCATAGCATCCTACTGCTCCTCTTGCACATTACAGGATCGCAGCTGGAAGTCCCCCATATAGTCCTGACCACACTCCAAGCCATTTCCACATGTTTGGGCCAGTAAAGGAGTTCCTGGGAGGCCAGGGTTTCAGATGTGAATCAGGCAGTCTGATCATGGCTCCGACGTATTGAGGACACTTTGGTACTAGTGAAGTGCTAGGATATATGCATTAGTGTAGCAGGGGATTATATACAGTAGAGAAATAAAAGAAGTTTTAAATCTCATATTTGTGTTCTGTTATTCTGTACAATCAAAAGTCCCGGTTTGACTTGAACACCTGTTGTAAATTCCGATGTGTGATCACATGATAGTGAAAGTTTCCTTTATGATGAAACGTGTTCAAGGTATTTGTTTGAGATTTTGGGGTCTGGAGAGCTGCCAACGATACACAGTACAAACAGCCCGAGGATTCTGTATTACTGCTGTAGTGGCTACAAACATGTCTAATAATGTTGCTGGAACTAATGCTGTCATTCTGCGCAAGAGCAGTCTTTTAAAATCCTTTTCCCTCTAGGTACATAATGAATAGCTCTTTTTACTATTAACAGTGTTTACGGAGAGTTATAAAAGTCATCAAGCGGGGAAGAAAAAAAATGTAATCGAATATTTATGATATTTTTTATATTTAGACATTTAGATATTAATAGTGTTAACAGTGCATGACTGCATCACACTGCAGCTCCGAGGTCTCTGGTACTGTACAATCCTGTGCCCGGGTTGTGGATTTTCACACATCCTCCCAGTGTTTGTGTTGGATTAGTCCAGGTTCTTCGGTTTCTTCTGCCTTCTTAACTTGTTTAGGTGGAAATGAGGATGTGGATGGTGTCCTGAAATGGATTGGCATCCCATCCAGGGTGTATTTCCAGCCTCGTTCCTGGGACAGGCACCAACCCGGCCGGGGTAAAGCGGGTAAATGTATGAATGAATGAACGATTGTATGAAGTGAAACTATTGTATATCCCTCTGCAGTTTCTTTTAGGAGCTTTATTGTGACAAGAAGTTTCACTTGGAGCTCGGCCAGCCGACCCCCCTCTATACCGTGTAACAGCAGAATGAGCTCTCTCGGCTCGGAGTGATCATGAGTAGCTTGCTTGAAAGGCTCAACTTGTGGACTTGTGTGTAAGTGGGTAAGTGTGTGTGTGTGTGTGTGTGTGTGTGTGTGTGTGTGTGTGTGTGTGTGTACATGTATAAAAGCTATTGGTGTTCTCATTGGTATGCCATGCACTCTTAAGACCTCATTTTTGTACCAGTAAGTGTTTTACAGCCAACAAAACTATTTGTGTTAGAATAATAATAAAAAAAAGGAGTAAAGCATGTGACTGTGTTTTTTTTTTTCTTTCCGTTTTACTTAAAAAGAGGTTGACCAGTGAAAGAGCAAGTCGATAGAAAGGATTCATTAAGCTGACTCTTTAGTTGGGTTGCAGTGATCCAGGAGAAAAGAGAGAGAAGCGAACTATCAAATATCTTCTGCCTGTCTAGAGGGAACTGGTCAAGGGGAAAAAAAAAAAAAAACAAGACGAAGAAGCAACAAAAAAAAAAAAAAGAAGATCTGCTCTTACATTCCTACGAAAGTTGTCCTACTCCTTCGCATTCTTAAATGTTCCGAGTTTTTTTTTTTCCCACTAATAAAGTCGAAACTGGAGAATCTTTACTTTCTCCTTTAGCTGTTATCCCAAAGGGCATCTCTTAAACACTGTGTTACTTATTTTAGTCTGCACCATAAGCGTGTGTGTGTGTGTGTGTGTGTGTGTGTGTGTGTGTCTGTGAGTGAGTGAGTGAGTGAGAAAGAGAGACACTGAATATTTCTGAGCTGATTTCACTCCTCGGGGAAAGGAATAATGTTACATTTAAACAAGAACAGATCTCTCACACAGGATATGTGGTTAGCTGCAACCTAAGTCACATAAACAAATCAACACACAAGCAGAAGTCCAGGGCTTCATGTTGTCATGCTCTGTGGCAGTACGTATTCACTTATACAGCACCCTTTTTTCATACGGGCATGCCATGCCATGCAAAAATAGTTTTGGTGATGCTGTCATTTTAAATCTGTAGCTTTTTACGTACAGGAAGATAATTACGGTTACATGGATAATTATCGGGTCTTGCTTTTGCACCAAGTAGCCGCAAAGATGGGTCGTCAGTGTGTTGAGGAAAGAAAAAGAAAAAAAAAAACCGAGGGTGCCAGTTTGCTCTTTCTAAGAGGGTGCCAGTCTGTTCCTTCTAAGAGGGTGCCAGTCTGTAGACACTTTTCTGAAAGACACTTTCCAAAGACGTGTTGTGCCAAATGCTGGGCTGTTAATGCTGGTTTTGTCTTGCTACCCCCTCTAGATTTTTATCTTTAAAACAAAACAAAAAAAATCGTAAGTAGTTTTCTTTTCCTTTTTTTTATCAAGATCTGGTGAAGACCCTGCAGCTCCCTGCCGATACTGTTCACTAAGCACTGATAGCTGATACTGTAGATGTACAGCATCTACAATAGGACAGGCATCCCTAGATGGTGGAGCAGAGTCCGGACCAGGACCGAGTGAGAGTTGTATCCAGACCGTAGAAATCTGAATTCTAACAGAAATGTGAAATTTGTATCTTATCTTTAAGACAAATTTATTGCACAGATATCTATAACCTAGCTATATGATAAAATGTTTATATGCACTTTAAAAAAAAAAACATTTTTCAATCCGGTACTATAAAAGTTAGCTATTTAATATATTATTGCCACTTTGTTCACTTTCCTTCAGTGGCTTTAAGAGCAACAGCTCATTTAGAATGAGAGACTTGTTCTCAAAAGGTCCTTAATCAGCGTGATGACGTCTTTCAGGAGGCCAAGACCGAGCAGGTCATGACTCAGTTGATGTTTTACGCTTTTCTTTAAATTAACTTTAATTCTCAGATTTCAAGATCCATAGCTATTTGTCTCTTGGACAGTCCATCCTTAGATGGTCAACATTCTTTGAAAATCAGACATTTTACTTCAAAGCTTGCTTAAAGATGGTTTTATTCCAAACTGAAGGGCACAAATAATAGTTGTAATAATGGAAACCTACGTATACTTATGCATACATTTTATTATGAAGAATCTGTTTGTATTTCCTTATTGCATGTTTGTATACTGGTAGCCCAAATGAACCAATAATGAAACAGGAGTCATAAACGTTTTAAAAGTTCTGGAAAGTACCGTAGTCGGTTTATCTTTAACGCTAACTCATGAAGTCCCTAAGTGACATTTAATGAGCATCCTGGTGCAGTTATGTGGCGATCTATGATTTTGTGTACCCATGACATCATTTCCAAAGCCTGGGTAGCACACGTTACAGAGCTATTGTAGCTAATTTTAGGAAGGTTTTTTGTTACTGAATGTAAGTTTCATAATATTCAACAATTCTAATGATTTATTTTTTTACATCTTACATTTTATATGTAATCGGTTCTGAATGCAATTCCTGAACGAATTGATATAAAACAAATGCATAATATGATATGTTGCATAAAACTTTTAACTCTAAAATTGTCAGGCAAAATGACATGTGGCATTCTTTGAGAATGTTTTCCATGTTTTTTCCATGTGGCCTATTTATCCTTCATAATTAAATTTTTTTTTTTATTTCCCATGGAAGGCTCTTAAGGGTTAAACTGCTGGTTTAACATTGGATGAAAGTTTAGAATAAGCAGGAGTTTGTTTGCTTCTCTAATTCAAATACCTGCAAATGCATGTATGCTTGATATCAAACAACACATCTGTTGTATCTAACACAAATTAATCTATAAACCCCCACAACAAACTACTAACACATTCTATTTATTCATTCTTCATACTCGCTTACTCCAAGGGGTAATTTAGAGTAGCCAATCCACCAAAGGAATGGTATAAGAATGGTATAAGAATGGTATAAGAAATTAATTTCAGGACCTCGTGTGGCGGAACCAGCACTGACTGTATGACGTGGCACTTTTTACTATGAAGTATTAATAATAATAATAATAATAATAATAATAATAATAATAATATTAAGAGACATGTTACAGTGCTGTTCCGGACTTTTGTAAACGATTTTTCGAAAAAGGTTGAAGAACTCTAGGGAGTTGGGGGCTGAGCTCAAATAGACATGGCAGTAGGGAGGAATGGGGTCAAGGGTCAAAAAGAAAACCAGAGGTGCACATTGAGGGGTTAATTGCTTTGCTTTATGCAGAAATACTTCCCCGTGTTCAGTCTCATGGCCCGGTCTGCCCCATGACCCTTGCCTGAAATGTGCTCTTAGGTGTTTAGCTGTTCATTTGGTTGTGTGGAAATTGTGTCAAATTGATTCTAATTTCATCACTCTTGACCTGTCTGACCTGTGTTTGTAACACTCCATGTTTCAATGTAAATTGAGGTCCACATAAGGTAAGTACATTACAATAGGTTTTGATCATTATATGTTTTCCTGCGCTGCACACCGGCCATAAAGTGTGTCACCTGGAACAAGAGGTGAGGGTAAGTAATCAGCACCATATTCCACAATCATCGATCAGTGCACAAAGTTAATTATGTTTTTTCCATTTTAATTGTATAGTGTTTTTAATAATGAGAATTGTTACAAAGCAGCATCACAGAATTAAATACAAAAAGTATAGACTATAATTATCAGAGGGCGACACCGGGGTGACGATGGCAAAGAAAAACTTGCTGAGATGTCAATAGGAAGAAACCTTGAGAGGAACCAGACTCAACCTGGAACCCAACAGAGAATCCGCAGTTGGGTGACATCATAAATTGCATTTATTGCAGGGACGATTATAAATCAGTCCCTGCTATATCTGTGCGCTATGAGGCTCAAAGTTAAACATAATGGGAAAGGTGTTTAAGTTAATATAAAATCTACAAATGCATTCCAAAGTTCAGCTGAGACTCATATGAAGCTTCTGCTGTTCCACTGAGCCACAGCATTAAGTTAATATCTTTAAACGGCATGGTGGGGAATTAGTACAAACTAAACGCTTTTTTACCCAGAAGTAAGCGTACTGACATCTGAAATTAGCCATATGGCTAAGTGGAACTAGTTGGGTGACAAACTTCACTGCACGAACAGGAAAATTTATAATGACCAAGTAATGCACTCATATGCACCACATTTTTCTCACAGACAGATTTCCAAAAACCTGAAGTATCCCCTTAAGAAGTTAACCTATGCATTGTATGCCATCTTGCCTGTAAATCATTTTATACTGTAAATGCGCATCAAGTAATCATATACTTGCTACTAGTAACTCCAGGATCCGGGTTCGATTCCTGCCTCAGATTTGTGTGCATGAAGTTTGTATGTTCTTCCTGTGCTTGGTGGAGTCCTTAGGGTACTCCGGTTTCCTCTCTCAGTCCAAAGACATTTAGGTAAAGCTACCCCCCCTACCCCATTATTATTATTATTATTATTATTATTATTATTACTATAATCTTGCCATAAGGAAATGATGAAATTCAGAAAGGACGGGTGGAGCTTCAGTTTTGAACCATCATGGGTGGTCTACTTATCTGCTTAATGAGCTATTTATGCTTGTGTGTGTGTGTGTGTGTTAGTTATTGTAAAGGTACCATACCCTAGCCTAATGGTCAATATGTGCCAAAAGCAAATATTTACCTTAGCTATTCATGGCCTCAGGCAGAGACTTAGCATAATGTGAGAGTAAAAATAACATGGAACGGAAATCTGCAATCTAAAGCCTTTCACCTTATTAGAGAAACACTTTCTGCTATGCAGACGTGATGGTTGAAACAGCTGTGGAAGGATAAATAAAACATGGAAAAGTCTTCCACCGTCTGTCCTGGAGGGATTTTCTATGCCAAGCACAGGATTCGTGGATCTCGGTCAATTCTCATATCACTGATATGACCTTTGAACCATATAAAGCATATTCTCATATTCCCATAAGTTTAACCCTGAGATCCACAGTAGCTTTGTTCATAGACAAGCAGAAACCTGAAATGTTACCATAAATCAGAAGCGTTTCGTTGATTGAATGTTTATTCTGACATTTTATCGGTTCCTTCTTCTACCTAATTTTCTTTCTCTTCCTCTTGGGAAATCAAAGCACTAGAGTGACCCACTCAGCGTCCACTCAGGAATGTCTGGAATGTATTTTCCATCTCTGATCACTGCGGGGCTGCGTGGAGGCTTGGGAATTTTGGGTCAAATCCCATACATCCTGCACTATCTTTAGACAACTTGCAAATTCAGCTTTTGCTTTTGAACAAGTCCATTAGACCTGCAAGGAATGTAAAGGTTCTTATCCTAGCCCAGCTCCGGTGCCCATATTTGGAGCATGAACAGTACAGTATATGACTGTTGCCACTGATCTCAGGGACCAGGAATGTTGGCTTTTGTTATTTTTGGCTGCTTACACCATCGATTGGAACACATTAGCAATATACATCAGAACGCAAGCCTTAAACGTGAATTTCAGACTGGCTAATAAAATTAAACAGAGAAGTAGACAAACATACGGTATGGAATGGAACAAGTCCAGTTGTTGAAGGTGTGTCGAAGAGGAATTGTCGAGAAAAGGGGCAGGAAGTTTTACCTTCTTTTCTTTCGAACTGCTTTAATGGTATATTTTATAAGATTAATTGCCTACAATTGAGAAAGAGTGAGAGAATGCGTGTCATTGCTTCACTGCATGGGACAGGGATCTCATAAGTGGTGTATTCCTGCTTTGTGCCCAGTATTCCCAAGATAGGAGTGAATGTGACCCCCCAAAAAAATGCATGATTGAGAAATTCATTATATTGCCACATAACGTTGCTGAGTCTCCAGTCTCCAGAAGAATGTACAGTGGACACTATGCATGATGGGTGCATCACTTCAAGTGCTTCCCTTCTTACCCTGACTCACCCATCACTCTGGAACATAGTCAATCTGGACTCATCAGACCCACATGGCCTTTTGTGCTCTCTAGCAAAACTGAAGCCTTTCTTCATTAACCTCACTAACAAGTGGTTTTCTTATGACCACACCTTGGTCTACTCTCAATTTGGTAACTTCTCACTGAATTGTGCATGTGGAAATGCTCTAACATAACTATGATTTCTACTGTTGAAGTTTTTTAGGAAGCAACTTCACCAAGAGTTTAATTGTCTCCAATCATGGTCACTCATGATTTTTTTTCCAGTCACTTTTCTTCTGAAAATCTATCTATCCTTCCAGGTTTTCATGTGTTATGAATTGGGTTTTAACCCATTTCTGGTATTTTCAGCAAATTCCTTAGTTGTTTTCTTTGCTTGGTGCAGGCAGACTCCTCTGAAACACAGTAGCACCTTTTCCATGACTATGGGATAAACTGCATAGTTAATAAATGTTGTCAGTTGAAACATATTAATCATTACATTGATTATTAAATCAAAGTCTCTTAAGTGTTAGTTTATTTAAATCCCAATGCCACCTTTTTTGTCTCATGCATTTGTATTTTGTTTTTAGTCTCAATCCTTGCTCCTGTGTGTTGCACTTTAAATAAAAGACTTTGCACCCATCATAAACCAACCTATAACAATGTTACACGATCCAATCCTTGAATTTGTACTCCAGCTTTAAATACTGCACAGTCTCTAACAAAATTAAATATAATTTATAAAAACAGCAAACTATAGGAGGTTGGACTTCAGGACTTGAATACCACGTTCATTCCCTAAAGGAGAGTTTTAAAATAGGTGAAGCCGGGGTAAGGGATAGGATAGCAATGCATTTCATCCCCATGCAGCTCTCTGTCCTGTAGTCTCATCTCATGTTATCACAGCTGTTCTGATTATCCCTTAACTCTTTGATTCTCTTTCTCACAGCAGACTTCACCGCTCTTTATGCATTTCTTTAAGCAGCGTCATTATAACAGGTTTATTCTCACAGATCTTACTGCATTAGATTAAAGAATATAATGTGTGAATATTATCTTTAACCAAATTGCTTTAGCGACTTAGTAAAAGACTGAAGGGGTAACTCAGTGCTTAAGGTGTTGGCCTTGTAATCAGAAGGTCCCAGGTTCTAATCCCAACCCACAAAATGTGCCCTTAAGCAAGGCCGTTAAACTCTCAACTGCTTGTAATGTAATGACAAAAATGTAAATTGCTCTGAATAAGGGCATCTGCCAAATGCCTTAAATGTGAATATACTGCACAACCAGAAATCTACTTTGGTGTGTTTGTGCATTAGGGTTTGCACTGACTAGTCAACTAATACATTCAGCATCCTCTGATATGGGAAGTTAATGAGGTGTTAAAATACCACCAGTAAGGAATTGGAAGATGGTAAAGAGAAAAAAAAAAAATCTAAATGCACTTTATTAGGCTAAAATATTTGAGTCAATGTTAGAGCCAACTGAACAAAAGGAAAAAAAAAAAACTTCATTAGATGTAATGTTTTATTAGACTAATAATATCCACACGGTGATATGATGATACACATACATGTGCGCACTCGTACCCATTCTAAAGGAGGTTTTTGTTTCAAACTAAGTAGTTGCATTGTGAATTCCACTATAAGTGGTGCTTGGTGCAAATGGGTTGTAAATCACTATCCGGTTCCAATCAGCAAGTCTGAGATCAGATAAACTCCCTGAGAAGGCCTAAAGAAGAAACCGTAAGAAGAACCGGCCTTAAAAGAGAGCCAATTGTCAGCTACTCTAGGTGACCCAGGATATTGTGATTATCACTCATTTCCTGTCTAGAACTTTGTGCTTTAGTGTCAAAGTGTGATTGCGCAACTAGGAAATTCATTATATATGTTTTAGTCTGTTTTGTTGAAGTTAGCAGATGTTGCCTGATGTAGACTTGTGTGCAAAATTGTCCTAATGATATACTGACGATTGATGTCCTTAAACATCATAGCAAGGTCCAGAATCCCACGCATGGTTTTCCATAGGTTGTTCATACAGTATATGGGGTCCATCCTCAGCAGACGTAGGGCATCATGATGGATCAGGCAGATCTGGAGAGCAGAAGGGATTAGTGTCCAATCCATGGTATCTCAGGAGTAGCATGTGTAGTGTGTGTGTGAGAAAGAGAGAGAGAGAGCGAGAGAGAGAGAGAGAGAGAAAGAGAGAGGGAGATATTTTTATCCCATTTTACAGTATCATTCAGACAGTAAGGTATTAAAAAATTATAATGCATGCCATGTTTTTTTTTAGGTGCATCTATAATCATAATTGCTTAAGTGATCAAATTGCCTACGTTAAGTACTCACTAATCTCACTGAACTCCTTGCCAAACAAAGCACTTTGCAAAAATATCTCAACCGCTGTTTCTCTTTCATGACTGTATACACAAGACTAATGGATCTGAGAACTCAGTAGTGTTTTTTTTTTTTTTTTTTTTTAATTCCTATCTTTATCCAATAAAAACATAATCATTACAGGAATGTTAACTTTTTCTTTTTTTTTTCCAGAGGTAGAGACAAACCGCTGACAGATGAATGAGAGGAAGTGGAGAAGAAATATTTGGAATGGGCAGGGCAGTGAGGAGAGGAGGGCAACTCTTACACTACTTATACCGTCTCCTTATCATCTGTCTCAGCTAATAGAGGAGTGATGTTAAACTCAGAGAGGGTTGTATGGCGAATTTTAATTTCCGAGCTTCTTCATTATGTAGCTTTGAATGTATTGAAATAAGAATTGTGTACTGTATTTGAATTATATCATATAAATTTTGCAGTATGTAGATTGAATTGTTTTTACTGTGACAGGCTGCAAAGTGGCTAAAGAGACAATTTAATAGTTGGTTATGTAACAGCCTCAGCAGCAACCTCATTTCCCCTCTCGTCTGTTCCAACATTCAGCATCAACAGTATACTAATCACCGACTTGATCATCTGCACCTGATCATTCTCACTGGTTCCTGCCTTAAGTTAGATGCTTTTTATTCTTGAATGATTCATAGGTCACTGTGTGGCATAACAAACAAAAAACATTCCTCTGAAACTGCTCAGGTACTGGGACTGAACTGACAAAAAGTTTCCCAGGTGATGTTGTAACCTCTCGCAGCCGGAGGTCTAGAGAGAGCTGATTGGCCGAGCTCTCTCAGAGGGGAGGGATGAGAGGTACTT
>JAQQZT010000004.1:17373497-17388032 GCA_030068275.1 Clarias platycephalus | reverse complement strand
GCTATCTATCTCAACTCATCCAGATTGAGGAGTCGTTGCATTTGTGACATGTGCTGTAGATCATTCCAGTGGGTGAGATTCGATAATGTTCTTCTTTCAGCATCTCCCGTTAAGGGGTCACTATACCAGAAATACATTTCTACGTATTTGATTTGGCACAGGTTTTTACACCGGATCTTTTCCTGATGCGTTCCTTCCATTTTAACCAGGCTTGAGACAGGCACTATAGATGCACTGACTTATCCAGGGTGCACTGGCTGTAAACCCGATTCTGGGTCTCCCATGCGACAGGTGAGGATTCTATGGTCCTATAAACAATGATATTTATTCTAATGTGCAAAATACTATTAATAAATAATTAGTTTTGAATATATCAAGTGAATGCAAAATAATCAAGTGTATTAAAATACAACACTGTACAATATCCTATGCATCTGTACTGTACATTTCTCAGACATGCACTGTTTGATGCCTTTGTTAAATATTTGAATCCAGATTGATTGGGTTAAGTTCTGGCACATGGATTAATTAATTCATTACTGAAAGGCACTGCCTCTTTCCAATTCTTCATCTTTTTCACTGAAAGCAAAGCTAAATAAGATGTGCACCAGATTATATTAAAAATACTGTATATACTGCATTTATTATATATTTTAATCTCATGACTTTTTTTTTTTTTTTTTACCTCTGCACTGTGTTCTCTTCATTAACACTGGCGTTTTGTTTTTGTTTCATTCCTCTGATTTCCGTGCAGGTCAACAGTGGGGTGGATATAATAATTAAAGTGTTACAGAGGTCAATAAATGGGGGCAACGACTCTGTCAGTGTCATCTATCATTCCCACCTCCCTTCCTCCCTCCCCCCTTTCCTCCAATTCTCTCTCTCTCTCTCTCTCTCTCTCTCTCTCTCTGTGCATGTGTGTGTGTGTGTGTGTGTGTTGCAGAATGCCAATGAGCCTTGTTTTTCCTCGGCAAAGTCATCAGCAGGTAACAGATGTGTGCTTAATACCCTCTGATGCCGCTCGAAGCCAACAGTTGAGCAACATACCAAATGCTCTTCAAAGTGTGTTGTTCCAGCTGTTCGTGTGGAACCGATGATTTTCCTATTTTCTTAATGACTCATGCTAGACATTTAAGGTATAAAAGATTGATGCAAGGTCACAGCCATCAAAGCTAGGACTTTTGGTGCATAATTATAATATCAGTGAACTGCTGCTGTGCTACATATGCTATATAATGTATAAATGTGTGTATATTTTACAGTATAATGTGATTTATTTTTTATTTTTTGTATTTAAATTTATTTATTCATTTATTTATGCAGAGTCAGCTAGAAAAGCCCTGATGCTCCAAATACGATTTACATGTGTCTCATTTTTAAGGCTCCTTGGCAAATAATAATATTTTTATTTGACCTATTTTAAATTCGTCATATTATAGCAAAAGCAAAAAACTTAAACAAACAAAACTTCCCAGAGGATGCTTTCATTTAACAGGGAGAGCATGAAAAATATAAAAAAAAACTATTTTCCCCAAATTATTATTTTTTTTACAATATCTTTTTAAACACTGCATTTTCATGACAAATTTACTTGGGATTCAGATAAAGGAAACTGGGACCATTTTTGCAAAACCTGACTGTGGTAGTGTTTTCAAACCTCACTCTTGTCATTTGACCCTTCCATATGTGCAAAGCAGATGTCTGATACCATAGCGACATCAGGTTCAGTATCGGTTGTGCATCCCATAGTAAACATCTTGCTAATGCTTTTCATGTGGTGCAGTTAAATAACTCAAATTAACCTTCTCACACGTGCATATTGAGTCTAATCTGGGAAACATCTGTGTCTTTTCTCAGTTCAGGTTAAAGAATACACAACATTAAACTGGTGTGATGTTAGATTATAAGATTTTCTGCTCACCACGGTGTGTTTATGAGCTAAAACAGATTGTAACCTGTGGTAACTCAAATCTTATTATCTTCATACATAAAATAGCTAAAAATGTGAAAATGTTTTCGTTGCAGACTCCACTCTAAAACACCCTGTTTAAAAAAAATAAAATTAAAAATAATAATAATAATAATTTATTTATTGCATTTTGCAACAATTCTAATCTTCATACATTTAGTATGTTCAGAAATACTATTTTTCTAAAATTTGTTCTCAGTATTACAATTTCAATTTCATTATTACAATGTAAAGTCTACTTTAAATTACATTTTTAAAAATGTACCTCATTTTTTTTTATTATGTAACTTTATGAAAATTATGAAGACTGGAGCCTATCCCAGAGGACTCGGGGTACAAGGCGGGGGTAGTTACAGTCTGTCGTGGGGCACATAAGCACACAATCACACACTATGGGTAATAGGAGAACATCAATTAGATTAATCTGCATGTCTTTGAACTGTGGGAGGAAACTGGTGTAATTGTCTCCAAACACACCAAGCATGGGCAGAACATGCAAACTCCATGCACACACACTGGATTGCAGTTTCATATCATAAACTTCAGAAATAATATTTTCCTACATTTTTTTTTCTCGGTATTAGAAATTTCTAGTAACTATTAACATGATTTAAATTAACTAAATTTTTTACCACATTATCATTATTTTGAAATTTGGTCGCATTATTATTATTGCTATTTCAGGCTCCATTGTATTTAACTTTTTGTTAAACTCATTATGGATGTTTAGAGTTAATTTATTGCTGCACAGTCCCATAGTGGTTAGCACTGTGGCCTCTCGGGTTAAGGGGGTTAAGAGGGTTTGCATGGCACATAATGAAAATTTGGCACTGAGTGCCGGGAAATGCTGCACATTTTCCATTAGTCAATCAGTCAAGACTTTTTTGGTGTCTGTTTTTTCTTTTCTTCCTGAGGTAATTATGGCTAGCGTGGCACTGTGGCGTGGTGGTTAACACTGGGGGCCTTGCATCTCCGGGGTTCGAGTCCGCTTCGGGTCTGTGTGTGTGTGACGTTTGCATGTTCTCCCTGTGCTTTGTCGGTTTCGTCTGGGGTACTCCAGTTTCCCACACAGTCCTAAGATCTGACATGCAGATAAGTTCCCATAGTTTTTGAATAAACACCAAGCACTGGGTGAACATGACACAGACCCAAGGCGGCGCTCGAACCGTCTACCCTGGAAGTGCGAGGCCACCGTGTTAACCCCCACGCTGCAGTGCCACCCTAGCCACAATCACCTCAGGAAAAGAAACACCAAAAAAAAAAAAAAAGTATTTTTTTAGTCTGATTGACTAAAAATTATGCACCATTTCCCCGCACTCAGTCCTAAATTTTCCCTGCTGTAACAGAGTCTACCGGAAGAGGGCGTGAGTGATCACGTAGCATGAGAGCTCGCGCAGGCAGCGCACGCTCTCGCCTCACGCGCGGGCTGGAGAGGAGTGTCCAAGCACCTGCCGCTCTCCTGCGCATCCCTCTGTGAGAACCGGACATTTACGCATTGTTGCTGGTACACCGGACCCACACTCACACACACAGACACACACACACACATGGTGCCTCCTGTGGAATCACACCCTTCCTCTCGCGCCCTCCTGCACTAAGTTTCAGCGCTGTCGGGATGATCAGGCGCGTGCGTGTGCTCCGGAGTGCTCAGTGAAGACGCGCCTTATCGCTCGCGCACCAGCAGATGGACTAATCCTTCATTTCTCTTCCTTCCTGGTGTTTTCTCCTTTTTCTTCATCAGTTTCATCCACAATGGTTTTATTTCAGTTTTCTTTTGCACTCTGTGCACTATCAGGTGAGTGCATTAAACGGCACCTGTTATATAATGTTATATAGTATCATGCACAGGTTCTTATAATAATAATAATAATAGTAATGCAGCCTGCTGAGTTAATTGCTGTGAGCTTGTTCTGGGTTTCAGACTGACTCGTTGTGTTCCACAATGGCGTCAGCGTTATGCAATTATCTAGTATCCCATCTGGTCTGATTTACTGTTTGTTTTTGCTTCAGTGTGGGCTGTGGAGCTGGATCCTACTCTGCATGTGGACATCCTGAAGGAGCTGAATGTAGGAGAGTCACTCACTGGAGTTTCCCCAGTGCAGGGCTTACAGAATAATACCACTGCGTTTCTGTTTAAAGGTACGAGTAGTTTTAACAGCTCTCTCCAACAAACAAATGCACTTATATTTATTATCTTTATCACTCCTCATGCACAGGGTCCACACTTCAGTGTTCATAAGAGATGTAAATCACTTCTTTGACATTCTTTTATATTTGTATATATTTATTCAGTATATACTGTACTGTCTTGCCTTGTACCTCCAGGGTTCAATTCCCACCTCGGGTCAGTGTGCATGGAGTTTGCATGTTCTACAAATGTTTCCTCTCACAGTCCAAAGATTAGGGTAATTGGCATGCGCCAAGTTGCCCGTAGTGTGTGAGTGTGTGTATATGTACAGTATGTGTGCCTGATGGATTGGCCCCAGGCCCCCCGCAACCCTGTATAAGTGATAGAAGATGAGTGAGAGAGATATATTCATATTAGGAAAATGCTAGATGCAAATCACGAATTTTTAATGTTTACTTGATGTTAACTTTACACATAAAATAGCTTAAACATTAAAAGGGTTTTGTTGCAGACCACTGAACATGCTGTTTTTTTTTTATTTTTTATTTTTAATATTTATTTTTAATTTTTTTGCATGTTGCAACAATCCTCATCTTTGTACAGTACATTTTGTATGTTCAGAAATAATATATAAGAAATAACATCAGAAATAATATATAATTTTTTTTTACCACATTATCATTATTTTGTAATTTTGTATTATTATTATTATTTCAGGTATATTTACCTTTTTTTGAAAACTCATTATGGATGTTTAGATTGAATTCAGGGCAGCACAGTCCCATAGGGGTTAGCACTTGTAGCCTCCAGGGTTAAGAGGGTTTGCATGGCACATAATGAAAATTTGGTACTGAGTGCCGGGGAATGCTGCACATTTTCCATTAGTCAATCAGCCAAGATTTTTTTGGTGTCTGTTTTTTCTTTTCTTCCTGAGGCAGTTGTGGCCAGTGTGGCACTGTGGCATGGTGTTTAACACTGGGGGCCTTGCATCTCTGGGGTTTGAGTCTGCTCTGTGTCTGTGTGTGTGTGTGTGTGTGTGTGGCGTTTGCATGTTGTCCCTGTGCTTTGTGGATTTTGTCTGGGTTCTTCAGTTTCCCACACAGTCCTAAGACATGCAGATAAGTTCCTCTTAGTATGTGAGCGAGTGTGTGTGTGTGTGTGCGCTTGGACCTTGCGATCGATTTGCACCCTGACCAAGGTGTGCCTAGCGCCCCCCTGTCCCCTGGGATAGACTTCAGGCCCTGTGCGACTCTGTACAGGAAAGGTGGTACAGTATAGAGAACAAGAGAGACAGAGAGAGAGATTCATGTATTATGAATTCATACTTTTGTAAAGAGAAGATCTGAATAATCTGGATTATGCTCATAAATACTGTATGCACAAAAGGATTATGCAAAGCAAATAACACTATGCACTGTATGGTCCAAGTGTGTTGGCTTACTTACTATGAGGCATGAAATACCAGGGTTAAAGCTGTCAGACCTTCATTATCTACTAGTAAGAGATTTTTAAGCTTATCTATCTTTTTACATGATTAAATTACATGCAATATTGTTATTGTTACTGCTATCCATTCTAGCAATGAAGATGATCTCTTGGTTTGTCAGCCTGAGTATACACAGAAATAAAGCAGTTTAAGGTCTTGATAAAGGGTCCAATAGTGGTTCTCTGGCAGTCTAATTATCTGTCGCCTATCACCAATCATACTTATATCTGCTCATATTGACCATATAATTCCAGATTTATTCCCCCTTCTGGGAAGGCTTTCCACTAGATTTTGGAGCGTGGCTGTGAGAATTTGTGTTCGTTCATGTACAAGGGCATTACTGAGGTCAGGGACTGATCTTGGGTGAGGAGGTCTTGGTGCTACATTTCATTCTAATAGATTTTTAGTGAAGTTAAGGTCAGGGCTCTGTGAAGGACAGTCGAGTTCTTCCATTCCAACCTTAACACAGCTCGTTTTTTCATAGAGCTCGCTTTGTGTCCGTCATGCTGGAACAGGTTTGGGCCTATAAGGTCCAGTGAAGTGAAATTGTAATGCTGTAGTTTACAAAGGCATTTGTGTGGCAACAAGTTGGGGAAGAACCACATATGGACATGATGATCAGATGATCCTAAACATTTGTCATGTTGTATCTTTGTATATATATTTTTTTCACAAATCTCTTTATTCTGACATTATCCATTAAACCAATGTTAGTTATTTCCCATTTCTGATGTGACATTAGCTCAGTCAGAGAGCAGGACTGACTCAGTCCCACACTATCAACACACCACCGTGCTGGTCTAGCAGACACAAACTCATCTTCAGGACTCTAGTGAGAGATCATTAAAAATCTGGCCTTATAAATGAACAGTTTTAAAGGTCACATAGTGGTGGCGACTGAACGTTAGACTGTAAATAAGAAAAAAAAAAGGAAGCTGCAGATTTTTAAATTGTTACCACTGGTGTAGTAAAAAACTGCAAAGTCAGCTGATTTATTTGTCCTAACACATACCTTGTTGTAAAGCTGCTGTACGTGAAGCCATGGTTTCTAAGGCTGAATTTTATTTCGAACGATTTGTTTATTCACAGTTTCACATTCATACAAGGGGGGTTCAAGTCAAACCGGGACTTTTGCCTGTGCAGAATGACAGACTTTTATTTCTCTACAGTATATAATCCCCTGCTACACTAAGCTACTTATCCCAGCATGTCACTAGGGCTTGGATACCATTAAGGTAGAACGTTTTCTCAGTACTATGTAGCCTTGCTCGGACTGCCTGCTTCACGTCTGAATGAATTCGTCCCACTAATGCACTTATCCCGGCATGTCACTAGTGCTTGGATGCCATCAGGGTAAAAAATTTTCTCAGTACTCCAGAGCCATGATCATACTGCCTGTTTCAGCTTCACGCCTGAAACCCTGAAACTCCTAAAAAAAACAGCCTGGTTTGATCAGTAAAGGCGTTCTGTTTTTAATGGACAATGCATGACGTCATACTGCCCAGGACAGTGAATGACCTCATACTGCATACTGTACTTGCACATGACAAGAACTCGGCTGGAAGTTATTGCGGCGCCTCATTCCAAGCCAGTTCTGATCATGACTCCCATGTACCTTGATGGTATCCAAGCATTAGTGAAACACTGGAATATGTGAGTTAGTGTAGCTGGTGATTACCTAGAGAAATAAAGGTAGTTATTCTGCACAATCCAAAATCCTGGTTTGAGTTGAACGCCCCTCATAGTTTTTAGAGTTTTAATCCCAAGGTAGACTTAATTTGCTTCTGTGCAAACAGTACTGCAACTTGATCGCAGTCAGAATATGATTAAACCTTGATTCATCCCCAAGCTGAGGAAGTGAACCAGACATGCTGCGTATTTATTGGCTCAGGATGCGCCGTTAAACCGACACACAAGGTACAAACTAATACGGAGGACGGAGCTGTAGTGCTGCACAAAAATCTGTAAAAACTTTCCTGGAAAAAATGAAAGCTGAATACACTTACTATTGTTATTTATCTAATTATACAGTATACTGTACATACATGATATCCGTGCATGCATGTTTTCCGTTGCCGTCTTCCCCTTCCCACACTCCTCCCCCTCTGCAAATGATTATTACGGTCAGTGTTAAAACTATATAGCCAACAAATCAAACGTATCACTTTCCCTCGGATTCAGACCAACAGGTGTCTGTCTGATTAAATTAAACGCTCTCAGCCAAACATTTTAAACTTATGTCTGATTTTTCCCCGCAGTTGATCTTGAATGCATAATCACGCATTTCCTTTGACCTTCTACATCAAACTCGTGACCCTTAAACTCCCTGGATTTCAGACATTTCTCACGCTCATAATTACACGCCTTATCCGTTTATTTTCACTGTAGTTACTAAATCATTTATAGTTGTTACTGAATCATTTATAGCGGCGGTTACTGAAGAATATGCGTTGAATGGAATAACTAAGCCCTAAGGGGTTAAGCAAGTCTTAACCTCATTGCTCATCAGAACGTGTTCAGTCAGTCGTATTAACAATGCATTTATCCCCATGACCTTCAAACTGATTTAGTCAGGCTCTTGATAAATAAAAGCAAATTGGACTCATAGGTCACTTCAGGTCATCTCCTGCCTGCAGGAATAATGGAATGTAATGCAAAGTGAGTTTCTTCTTCACAGATGTCGGGCGTTATTTTTCCATGCATACGTGCTAAAAAATGTCTCACCTACTGTACTATAGGTGAAAAAGTTAATTTTCAGATAGAATCATATCACAATTTTTCACAATACTTAATGGTTTTTAGCTCCCGATCCATGCTTCGTTTTTCCCTGTAAATATGCATACACATTTATATTTTTATCAGATAAAAAGAAACACATTTGCTAAATGCAATTTCATGAACTTTTATGTAGTGTCCGTAACTTTTGAATAATTAAAATCTTTCAGTGATCTTAAGTGTCATTCAGATAAAACTTGGCCAATTTAGATTTCTTTAGAAAAATTGTTAAGATATTGCAACATAAGTTTGACATGGTTACAGACACTACAGATTTTTTGCTATTTAGGCTTTTACCAAAAAACGATTTACGCAACAATTTTTTATGCATTTTTTTTTTTTTTTAACAATTTTAGTATCAATACTCATAAAGAAATATCAACAATTTAAAATAATTATTGTTTGAAGCGAGTCAATATAACACTGAAAAATGACAATTTATTGGGCACATACAGTATAAAACCATCCTTCTGTAACGGTCAGCCACTTGAAACTTTTAGTGAAGCAAAATTAGTCACTTCTATATTGCATAAACTTCAAAGGTAGCTTCTTTGGCACACTTCCCTGTATTATAACATAAAAAAATAATTATATCAGCACCAATACTGTGTTTTGGCCGACAGATTTTGTAAGAGGTTTACAGTTTGCCGTTGCAGCCTTTGCAGCTGATGTAGTTATAGCAGATAGATATACTAAATACTGCAAAGATAGAATCACATACATATGCTTTTAAAATGGATAAGCCTACCATAAAGGTTAAATTAATATTCTCAATGCTATCAGTTATGACATTGATATTGTATTAATATTAAAAAAGCGGAGTGCTACAAACATCTCCATCCAAATGTACTGTTACTTCATTTACAAAACATGCCATCTCTTTGTAAACACACACACAGGGTCGCTCCTTCCACGCATGATGAGTCATGTTAACACCTAGTGTTATGCATGTATTTCCCCTTTAAATGCATTGCTTTCAATGATCCCTGTGTCGTATCTTCTCCTGGTACACTATGGCCTTCACATGACCCCCAGTTAACATCAAGTGGGCGTAGATCCAGGCATAACGGGGTCATGGCGACCAATCATCGAACTTTTAAACTATGTGGGGTATTCCAGTCAAACCAGGACTTTTGATTGTGCAGAGTAACAGAACATTTCACTAGTGCTTAGATAGCATCAAGGTGGAAAGTTTTCTCAGTTCTCCGGAGCCATGATCAGACAGCCAGCTTCATGCCTGGCCCCCCAGGAACTCCTTTAATGTCCCAAGCATGTGTAAATGGACTATATGGGGGATGTAGCAGTAACTCCTAGCTGAGGCTCTGTAATGTGCAAGTGGTGTTGGAGAATGATAGTGTGTACAGTTCCTATAGATAGATAGAAAGTTGGTGACAAGTTATCCGTCATCTTTCAAGGATCAGGCATTCCAGTTGCGCCAACTCATTGGGATCGACTTTATGACAACATTTGCACCGTTCAAATGTTTTCCTGAGTCTCATCGCTGTACTTTTCTAGATGCCTTCTGTAAATGTCAATCACATGGAAAATTCATCACAAATCCCGGTTTGACTTGAACACCAGTCGTTCGTGTAGACATTTTGAGACACCCAGTATGATGATTAATGACGAAGCTAAAAGTTGGAAGAAAGAAATGCGGGATAAAATTAATTACAAAATAGCATGCTTTATGCAGCCATCTTTCATTAAGTGTGCAATAAACGTGTTTCTGAAAGTCAAGGACATTATCCAATCTTGCTTTAACAATATCGATTAATGAGCAACATCCACTCTCTGTTACCTTGAGAAGCACTTTGCTTGCACAATTGATGTAGGCCTCTGGTACTTACAGTATACTGTATAACGCACGGTCACCGTTTCATTTCGTAAATGGATTTTAAAATGACATTGAAACAGTCAATCCGCAGCAAACATCTGGCTGAAACGGTGCCAGGCTGAGCGTGCAGCTGCTTCGGAATGGCACAGATCTGCTCTCCACTTAATCTTCATCTCATAAAATATGGATCATAAGAGCAGCTGAACAGCAGGCGGGATGGTAAACAGGCCAACAGCCACCTGTGCTGCTCCACAAGTCCATCCATTATTACATTTAGTGGAATGCTGTGGGCAGAAATGGGTGAAAGAATAAAAACGAACGTGTAAGAATAAAACGCACAGTTTTGTAGTGAGGAACGTGAGATCAGTAGTGCCAAATAGGTCTGTAGAAATAAGTGTATGCTATACAGTTTGTTAGCTAGCTAACATGAACAAATAAGGCCACGTCATTGATGATTAAAGAGTTAGAAATAGTAGAAAGGTTAAAGCTAAAAATCAGCTGATCAGCTTTAATGTAATCAGTGAGATGATTTTAGGTTAAAACCCATTTGCATGTCTGCCTGTCTCTCTGTCTAACTTACTAATACAAAGAATGAAAATTTTCTATATACAGTATAGCGATAAGTTATGCTTCTTTCGTCATCATCTAAATACACTCCCTGTTAAGAGTAGATTATTAGCAATTTCCCTCTGGGATTAATAAAGTTCTTTGAATCTTGAATCTTGAATCTTTGAATGAATTACAGTAAATCCATCACATGACTGTTCACAACATTTTTATTTTAGCGCATAACTGGTCTCTCAGTTCGGGTATTTTACACGCCATTACCCGGGCTACCAGTCCACAAATGACTGCGCACCAGTCCACAAATGATGGTCCATATACTGTAGACACGGATGAGCGAGTTTGGTGTGAAAGAACTTGCCTGGCCTGCACAGAGTCCTGACCTCAACCTGATACAACACCTTTAGGATGAATTAAAGCGGAGACTGCGAGGCAGGCCTTCTCGTCCAACATCAGTGCACTTCTAGAAGAATGTTCAAAAATTCTCATAAACCTTGTGGAAAGCCTTCTCAGAAGAGTTGAAGCTGTTATAGCTTTAAAGGGGGCGGGGCCAACATCATATTAAACCCTATGGATTAGGAATTGGATGTTACTGAAGTTCATATGCATGTGAAGGCAGCCGAGCGAATGCTTTTGGCAACATTATGTATGAGACTAACTGGTTTTAAACTTTCTGCAGGAAGAGTAAACATATGTTGATCTGTCCATTCATCTTTGAAGGTTCAGTTTTCATAGTCTACTTGCCTTTTTTGGATTAAGCCATGCTCTGATGCACGTTCTTTTGTGTTCCGTGAGGATTTGGGTAGCATTACGGTTGCTTCTGTGTCTTCATTCGGTGGACAGATATACAGACATACAGAGAGAAATCTTCCGAGACTGGTTTCTGGTCCTCCAATGTAGGAAACGTAAAGATATAATTGAAAGAGTTCTGACCAATGTTTCTTTTTATTTATATAGATTTGTTCAGGGTTCCTATGCTTTAACATCATCACATGTATTCATTCATTAAGTGAATAAAATACTGTACATTAGCGCTTCCAATCCCATTGTCAATCACCTCAAGTTATTAAATTGATTTAATCGATTTTGTCTTTTTCACACCTTCTCGAAAAAACACTACAGCTGCTTGACGTCCTTCTGAGCTGCAGGATCGAGTTGCTGCTAATTTACTGGCTATCTGAGATTGAAGCCTGAGGCAGGATGTTAGTTCTGTGTGTGTGTGTGTGAGTGTGAGTGTTACTCCTGCCACATGACACGATACACCTCACCTCTACTTTTATTGACATCATCCTGACCTTCTGTCTATTCTACTGCAGTGATGTTCCCATTACTGGTTTCTTCACTCAGAGTGACCCACTTGCACATCAGCTAACATTCGAACACACACACATCCACACACACAACCACAATCAATGTTACCTTGTCAACTCTGCATTATTTTGTAGCCAGTTAGAGGGAGAATAAAGGGTTGATGTCTCCTGGTTAATTCCATGTTAATTGAAATCTAGACATTTGTCACTGTAATTGTGCATGAATTTTTCATGAGATGCGAAGATGTGAAGCTGTACGAGAAGAATGTGAATGAGTTGAGGTGGGTTTTGGTGTTTTACATATGAGGCAAAGCAGTCAAGTGCGAAGCCATCACTAGTGTTAAGCATGACGTTTTGCTCAGTAATAACGCTGGTTAAACAACATGCTGTTAAAACAAATAAAAAAACTTTGTTCAATATTAAATCACTACCATGAATTTAAAAGAGATCATTCTTATAATATTTCTTATGACACGACTTTAAGACGCTTTACACTACCTTAAAGAATATGTTCAAAAAATGCCATCCTTGATATCCAGAAACTACCAGCATGAGTCAAAAATGATCCACATTCTGCCTGTAAAATGTATTTTAATCAACTTTTAGAAAAGACAAATACATAATTTTTTCGACATAATCTCCTTGCTTTTCAATACACTCGCCCATCTGTCAACAATCTTTTGTGTTTCATCATTAGAAATGTTTTAGTCTGAGCTGCGAGCCTGAGAATGCACCGCTGTCTTCACTTTTTCATCAGAAGTGAATCTTCATCCTCATCGTAGGGCTGCTTTCAGGCGGCCAAACAGGTGAAAGTCCAATGGAGTGAGATCAGGACTATAGGGAGGATGCTTTAACACTTAAAAATGAGGCTTTTGTGGAGTGTCGACAGTGTGGGCAGAAGTGTGCGGAGATACATCGTGGTGTTCTGATCATGCAAGATCAGAACACCCTTGGAGATCAGTCCTCTGTGTTTAATCTGAACTTCAGCTCTTCAATAAGCATCTCACTGTAATGAGCACTGTTGATTGTTGAACCTTTTTACCTAATAATGTTCCCATTCTGGCCCTTGAGAATCCCAGAAAACTGTAAATGTCAATTTTCCAGTTGATGGTTGACTTTTTTACCTTTTTCTTGGTGGGCGATTGAGGATGTTTCCGTTCCATACTCTCAGGCTCGTAGTGAGATATCCATGTCTCTTTCACCTTCCTTACAGATATCCAAACGCTTCTGTTTATGCTCTTCCAAATCACAAGTGGGGTGTCCATTTTTGCTCGCACTGCAGTTACAAATAAACTGATGTAACATGTTCACTTCTGCACAGCAGTGACTGGGAAGACAGTAGCCCAGAACGGAAAGCGCTGATAATACAGTGGAGCCTGTGCGGACAATTTCCGACTCACCCTTGTTTGCTTCCCTAAGATACTGTATATACTGTATGTAAATATTCCTGTAACATTTAAAGTTGCACAAATCCCCTCCATCATCCCAACCTAACAAGAATACTGACTCTGAGCACAAACAAAACATCACTCATCGTACTTTTTCAGGTTTAATATTTGATTGCTGTATCTCCCTTTTCACCTTTGCTGTTTAGACATGCTCTTTGCTCTTTTTTGTTGTGCTGTGATTGATTGATTGACTGCTTGCTGAACAACCAGTGTGTCGGGTTACAGTTGCACGTATCAACTGACAAACAACCGAAAAAGTACAAAAAAAGTTTTCAAGCCTGGAGGACTAGATAAACACAAAGGCAAACAGATCTAAATTGAGCTTAATGATGCAAGATCCTGAGATCAATGCGACTAAACAGAGCCTCAGTAACACCGCGAAAAGCTGGAAAAAGACTTTGCAATGAACATCTTTCATGTAAATTAAGAGCAGTTAAGTCCAGTGATTGTGGATCCAGAGGTTGCTTGGGAAATTAATTGCTGGGTCTGGAGGTTCACATGAAGGCTGGAGTTAGAGTCGTGAGAAGGTACGTGCTAGTGATGGGACTCGGTAACCGTTCCATAATCTAAATATGTGAAAGCCCTGCTGCTTAAGGTCCTGTGTGGGAGCGTTTATTTTGGTTTATGTGCATTTTTCACAGTGGTTATGCATTTGGCTTCCTTAAATGGCATGACAATAAATAAATAAATAAATAAATAAAACAATACTAAATATAATAATACTAAATATAATAACAGTAATAATAATAAAACAAAATAACACAGCTCATAAAAGAATTTAATAAGTAAAAACTTCCTGGTCATGCCCAATATAATTGTCGTCTCGTCTCATCGTCTATACCGCTTTATCCTGTATTCAGGGTCGCAGGGGGCTGGAGCCTATCCCAGGAGTCTTATGGCACGAGGCGGGGTACACCCTGAACATGGTGCCAATCTATCGCAGGACACACACACACACACACACACACACACACACACACACACACACACACACACACACACACTCATTCACACACTACGG
>JAQQZT010000004.1:17350454-17365408 GCA_030068275.1 Clarias platycephalus | reverse complement strand
TTTACACATTAAGTTTACTGAAAGTAAAAACAGTTGAAAGTCAGAGGACGTTTCTTTTTTTGCTGAGTATATATAGCACTATAGGGTTGATCAGAATGCCTTCTTCATGTCTCAAATGCTGGCCTCCCAGGAGTTCCTTTTCTTTCAATGTGGAAATGGCTGGTCAGGACTGTACGAGGGATGTGGCAATAACTTGGCAGCCAAGTTTCTGTAATGTGCAAGCGGTGTTGAAGAATGATTGTGTGTGCAGTTCTTACAGACAGATGTGTCTCTTCTACAAGTTGCAACTAGCTTCTTCTTGCTATATTTGCTGAAATATAGGACGTATCCTTTTTTCAGGAAAACCTAGGCCATATGATGAACAGAATTTTAAGTAATTTTAACCAACTACAAGCATACAGTATACAACATATACAAACATGACTGAGCGCCCAAAGCCCTAACCCTTGATCCATGACGCTTGAGTTTTAAGGGTTAACCTTCCTGGCTTTTTAAAGAAAAGCCCATTCAATGCGCAAACCTGTGTTTCTCTGCACAGCATGTGCGACCATCAGTACGCCCTTCTTAGTCTTTTTACGGCAGCTGGCATCCGATGCATTTACTGCCTCTTAGTACACCGTACTTGCGGTAGCGAGTGCCTGAGGGAGCTGTCCCCTACTAGTTAATCGAATGCAGATGGCATCGTTCTCCCAGACAGATTGTTAAAAAGGGTGGGCAAATATACTTGGGTGGAGCCGGATCAACCACCTTAACCTCTTTGTCTGACAAACCCCATACACAGCAGGCGGTGGTGCTTTGGGTGTTCTGACTTGTGCTGCATTGGCTTTTCTGTGGGGGACCAGTCAGGGTGAGCCTTGGCACCCGTGATCCTGTCACTAATCTACAGCCATATAATCTTAACGTGTTTATGTTTTCTGGTGAACTGTAATGGACTTAATGCTGCTATTAACTAGGTTCATAATCCCAATGGATGGGTTTGCTTTGGTGCAACACTGGTGCCAAAAGACATTTTGTTGTATTGAGTTTGTTTTGTTTAACGAATACAAACAAAAAGGCTTGTGTGGACATTAAAATGATTTGCGTTCAGTTTGGTGCTGATTATTTAGAGTAGTACTATTTGGACAGTGAGTCATACATACGGATTTTCTCCATTGTACTCATCAAAGCTCCTTTGAGCTGAAAGTTGCTATGGAGAGCTGTCCATCTGCTGTACTTCCTTCATCTGAGCTTCACCCATCAGTACTGGCTTCCAAGCTGTCAGTCTTCTAAACTAAAGCTTTCACGTGTAATACAAGCTGTTTTTTTTATTGCTAAAAATATTCAATTCAATTAAAAAAATAAAATAAAATAAAAATCTTGAACACAACTATCCTCAAAAGAAAACTCATCCTTTTCCGATCGACACAAGATGGTGCGAGCCGTGGCTCATTCACAAATGTATGCTGTACGTTCAAGCAGTGAAAAGGGCATTGAAACGATGTTCAGCGTGAGCATCACTCATTTTTGATTTCATGAGAGTTTTTTAGCATCAAATCAATAGTATTCAAGTGATGCGATCGACTGAATAATGAATGAGATTTGAGTGTAAACAGTTTTCAGCAAGTGAAATCATGTGAAATCGTCCACAGCAAGATGAATAAATGAAGGAACCCAGCAGCAGTGACTATACATGAATCAGACATCATTATGTACTTGCTGTCTACAGTGTTATTAGTTAGTAATAAAAAAATGACTAACAAAACTTACTAGGCTTACCAAATTCTTTACCGTTGTACAGGGATGATATTATCAGGTATAATCACAATGTCATCATTGGTTTAATTTATGATGTGCTTCCCATGGTGTAATTGCTGTTGTCGTAGAGTGCACCAAGGTCACACTGAAAATGTTTCTGAGATAGTGTTATTCATGCATCTTACAGAAGAAATTCACTCTTTTTCTAACCAGGGTTTAAATTCAACTCATTGAAATGCATGAAAGCACCATCATTTTGTTCTGCAGCAAAATCCACTGAAATCTCCTCAACATTGCAAAAAAAGTGATATCTCAGCAAGCAACGAATAAAGGAATGGCAATCTAATATTCAACATTAAGAGATGGTCACTGCATAACAATTATATTATACTGTACCATCATTAAGCCTGTTTCTGGGCACATGTTTCTATTGCATTTCAAATCTGAACAAAAAATCTTGAAATCGGTTAACAGTTACATTTGACTGTTTTTCACTGTCATTTTACTTTTTTTTTTTGTCCACTGAAATCAAATGTTTCAGCTTTGTAAACCATATTTAAAATCATAACCTGTCATCTGTAGATGCAGGGCAAATCAGTGGTTATATAATGCTATTTTATATTCATGACTAACCTTTTGCCTGTTTTCATGCTTACTGCCCTTGGATCTCTGTATTAGTCTGGTATCAGAATCGCAGAGCTGAGGATTTTTATCGCTGTGCTTGGAATACAGCTTCTGAAACACTGACGCAAGAAGGGATAGAGAAGATAAAAAAAAAATTCTTGTGATTTCCAGCCATGATTTTTGGCAGCATTGTAGGATATGCATTCACTTCAGCACTTCAGCAACCACTTTATTTTGGTCATGTGTGAAATGAGATGGATTCTCTGAAACACTTATTTCCACTTTGAGTAGGATTAAATGTAACCAATTCACATACTGATTTTTTTATGATTGTAGCAAGCAACCAGTTAACCTGAAGTGAACCCATGTAGACATGGCGAACATGCACAGAAACTCAACAGTATGGTGGAAAAAAATTATACAGCATATGCGGTCAGTCAGATTGAAGAAAAAGTAACCTAACTTAATGAAATGAAAATTTAATGAAAAAAATATATTCACATCAAAACGTGATATTATCGCTATACTAAACTTAATTAATCCAAGTTTTGACTGACTAGCTTGAATTATGTATAATCAGGCGGATCGATACTATTGACATAGCAGTAATGTAATTCAAACCGAGACTTGTAATGAAATTCCTTATGAATGAAGGCAATCCCGGCCCGAGGTGGCTCGGAGCCCATTGCAGTCGTTCCCATAAACATTCAGCGAGTGGAACGCCTGATCCTTGAAAATCGACAGATTTTTCTAGCTGCAACTTTCTTAAACACCGCTTGCAGATTACAGGAACTTGGCTGGAAGTTATTGCCACATCCCCCGTATAGTCCTGACCAGCCATTTCCACATGGAAAGAAAAGGAACTCCTGGGAGGCCAGCGTTTCAGACATGAAGCAGGCATTCTGATCAATCAGATCCAATAAATAAAACTCTCTACATTTATCATCACAGGAATCAATCTTACCTATCTGGCTTATCTATCATCCAGGATAACTTTTGATATAAGACAAATTAACTCAAGTGTTATACAGTAGCTTCTTGAGTGTTAGTGATGTTCTTGAACATGCTTCATTTAGGATCTGATAAATTTTCAACCAACCTGGAAAAACCTAGCTAGAATCTAGCAGAATATGTTTTGAAATGTTATGTTAATTGTGTGCTCAAAGTAGGCAATGCTCAGTAAACTTTATACTGTAGGATAACCTGGCTGCTGTTTCTACATTTGTTATGGTATTAATAAAGACGTGCTTACTACTGTAATGTGGTATTATGGTATTAGGATTAATCTATTGGATATAAGTTTGAACTAATTTCCAGGAATTTTAATTAAAAAAAGAAAAGAAAAAAAATATATAGTTGAATTCAAAGAGTGTTTTTATTTTTGTTTCAAATATGACTCTTCAAGGTCTGAACGCTTTACACAGCTTCTGCTGTCAATATCAAGAAATTCAATGAAGAATTACGCCATGTTGAATCACAATACCAGTCCACGTCTTACTGTACAATCAGCTTGATGGATGGCAGGGTTAAGCTCAGGATGAAAAATCATATTGCAGTTTAAACTAGTTTAATATAAGCCATATCTGCAGTAACGTGTTAAACTAAATGCAAAGTTAACGTGGCTGTTGCTGAGCTGGGTTTGAACCTCAGTTCGGGTAAGAGTGTAAACAGTAATTTGATTCAGGGCTTTGAAAACATGCGATCAAATCATGTTGAATGTACAAAAAACAAATTGTATGGAATCAATGTACACAATTAAATGAAGTAAATTTGATTAGCTTTTTATTCAGCGTGCCAGAGCTCAAGATTGAGTCGGAGAAGTTCGATTTCAAGCTAAACACATTTCTGTTAAATAATTTGTGTCATATTTTCAGTGTGTGATTAGGTTCATTATTCACTAAAGGATTTTTTTATTATCTTCTTACCCAATAATCCCTGTCTGCCAGTATTTTTTTTTTTCTTTTTTTTCTTTTTTTACTGTAAAATTGAATCATATATCATTATGAAATTGTCAGTTCTCCACACAATCCTTTAACAAAGCAGGAGACGAGCTTATTAGCACATTAAACCACATCTCAGGAAAATAATACCAAAAATACATAACGAAGAGATGTTATGCATTATAATCCTCTCTCTCTTTTTCTTTCTCTCTTTCACAGGGACGAGGAGGAGTGTGCGCGCCTCAGCGGGGGTCGCAGAGAGAATTCTGCAGAAACTCAGAGGCAGACAGGAGATCACCCTACTTCTGACACTCAAACAAGATAAATTCAACTCGGGTGTCTTGCTGTCTATCCATCATGGACAACAAAGGTATACTGTCAAAAATCAGTCGCCAAGAAAAGCTGTAACATAACGCATTGAGTCATACAGAGCCTCAGACATCCACTAATGTGCAATAAGCTCTAATTTAAAATGCATCTGTAGCCAAATACAAATATATGATTTTGGTACACACTGATACAGATCCTATTTCGTATTAATCAATTCATGGTTAAAAAATGGGTTAAACACATATGAAAGTTCAAGAGGTTGAATTTATCTGCTCTCTCAGGAAGGGCTACTTATTTGCAAGTTATTCAACCAGCTTGTTGTTATGGAGGTGGCATCTAATATTTGATTTTGAAACAGCTCCAACAAAACTCTCAATTCTCAAACTCCTTCACCAGTTTCTCCAGAGTTTGGTCCTGATTTAAGTAATACGAATAAAAAGCTACGTACAAATCTTTAATGCATTATTGCATGCATTAGGTTAGTAAGGATTTCATTTTTCAACACAGTGATACAAGTAATAAAAGTAGTCAAACTGGGACTTGATGAAATTTCTTATAACTGAAGGCATAAAACGTATTGACATTTATGAAAAACTTCAAGCACAGTACGTTGATGAGACTCTTACTGTAGCCGCAGTAAAACATTTGAATGGTGCAAACATTTTAAAGAAGGCTGTATGTTGGTGGATGGTGATCCCAGCTGGAAAAGCCCACTGAGGTCGTTCCCAGGGAAAAAATGGTCTGGATTGATCAGGAAAGGCATTCTGTTTTTGTGGGACAGTGGACGACCACCTGCACTCACAACCTCACCACTTGCACATTACAGGAACTTGTCTCAGAGCTATTGCCACATCCCACGTACAGTCCTGACCTCACTTCAAGCTATTCCAGCATATTTTGGCCATTAAAGGAGTTCCTGGGAGGCCAGCGTTTTAGACGTGAAGCTGGCAGTCCGATCATGACTTTATACCTTGATGGTATCAAAGCACTAGTGAAACACTCGGATACTGTAAGTGCATTAGTGTAGCAAAAAAAGTCCCAGTTTGACTTGAACACTGCTCCTATTCCAAAGACACAACATATTTCACAGCAAATGATTAACAAACTGTTAGGTATCAACAGGAATCAAATAAACCAAAGAGGTCAGCCAAAATCCATGGAATATTATTAACGAGCTGAAGATCAAGCGAACGAAATGTGAATACATTATTCCGAATAAACAGATATAAATACAGATATGAATAGGAGATGTTGGATACCTGAGGTTTTTAGTCAGATATAAAGATCTAATGAAACTGAGGCTCTGTGTGATGCGTTTGCGGTATCCTTAGCAACTGCCTGGTCAGGGTCTCGGAGGTTTAAATTAGGTTGCAAGTTTGTTAATGTTGTTGGGAATAAAACTAATGAAATATGTTCGAAAATATTACAGGAGAGTATGAAGAAAAAATAATAAATGTGCAAGTAGGATTAAGTAAATTGGGACCATTTACAACATGTAATTGGGACTAGTTTTGAACTCGAGAGATTTTGCAGCTCGCTACCCAATTGCATCTGAACATTTGGGAGTAAAGGACTTTTCTCAAGGGTCCAACAATGGCAGCCCTGCAGCATCAGAGCTCAAACCAGGGATCATCAGTCCAAAACTTTAACCAATGAGCCACCCCTACAGTGGATTGAAAATTACCTTATCTGAGGGGAATTTCAGCTGGAGGTTAACAGACATGGAGCTGTCACTATCGACATTATCGTCTGTACAAGTGGGTGGGAGCCTGGAGTCTACAGTATCCCAGGAGACTTAGGGCACGAGGCAGGGTACATCCTGGACAGGTTGCCAATCCATCGTAGGGCACACACATCTACAGTATATACTCGCAACATCATTTACTAACTTTGGGCATTTGGGGAACACCAATTAGACTAATCTGTAGGTCTGTGGACTGTGGGAGGAAACCGGAGTACCCTGAGGAAACCCACCAAGCACAGGGAGAACATGCGAACTCCATGCACACAGACCCAAGGCAGGAATCGAACTTGGACCCTGGAGTTGCAAGACAACAATGCTAACCACTAACCATTGGGCCGCACCGGTGTTAACTTGTTGGGAAAAAAAAGAACAATATGGGACCTTTAAATAAAAGGAAAACTTTGTAGCTTAATTTAGGCTTATTTAGGGTTTAATTTGTTATATTTTTACTTATTTGGGGCACAAACTAACAGTAGTTGCACTTACACTTAAAATTGCTTCATTCCAAATGGGTCATTTTCAGCTTAAGCTTAGCTTAAGGGCTCGAAGCTCTTGCCCCTAAATCACTCTGATTATGGCTGTGTGTAATGTCATTGATTTGTGACCAGTGACATTTCTTACACATACAGTATTGATTACCCTTCGACTTTAAGGTCAACATGTTCATAACACAGGGGCTGAAGGATCTGTGTGTCCTCACTTACACCCCCACACACACAAACCACTAAATCCGTCATGGTTTGCCGTACCAGAGACACTAATAATTACTTCACCATGCTGACCAACTGCAGAATTGTGATCGTGTGTCAGAGGGTTAGGCGATGATTAGGCAGGTATTACTGATTGTCAAGTTTGATTGATAGATCCTCAGATTTTTTGACTGAATATCTGATTGCATGGGTGCTTGCTGTCATTAAGATGGATCGACAGATCAATAGGAAAATGTATTTTTAAATAATCAGATATGCACCACAGCCAGATAGCTTGGCTATACATGCTTTAATCTAATTGATTGGTTTCTCACTGAGGTTTTAACAGCTAGAAAGATGGCCAGAGATTCCAAATGTGTCCATGTTAATTATGTGCCTAGACATAATTCTTTAGCTGTCAGTTTTAAACTTCTGCGCTTCAATCACAAGCCTGTAGCTGCACTGATTGATGTTTGTGTATTGAAAGGAGCTGTGTATGAACACCTCAAGCAATGTTAATCACATTTACTGCCAGCTAATTACTTTTACTTCCTACTTACTTTCTTGTCCCAGTGTTCCCTAAAGCGTCCTTAGAGTAAGGGATACCTTGGTAAAATTGGATGAATGCCACTTTGAATGTTTCTGTTTCACCGCAATAGGTAAAACCTATACTGATTATAAATTCATCATCATCATCATCATCATCCTTATCCTTGGAGGTTACAGATTATGGTGCAAAACAAAAAACCTTGAGCGAATGTTCTGTGGGTGAATAAAAGAGGTTAAAGAAAGAAGACGTGTTTTTTCCAGCAAGTCTTTATCTGTCCACTTAGGACATTCTTTCCCATTATGATCTTTGAGGTTATAATTACTGTACCTGAAACTCCTGACCTGCATCTGCATGATTTCATGCATTGTGCTCCTGCCACATGATTGACTTCCATAATTGCATAAATGAGCAGGTTCTCCTATTAAGGTTGATGGTGAGTGTGGTTAGGGTCAGAGGTTATGTTCAGTAATGTGCAAAAGTCTTGAACCCCCCCTCCTCATTTCTTTATATTTTGTTTTTAAAGAGCCAGTCTTTCTTGTATTTTAATATAGTCCTGCAGAATAGTTCTCCAGGCCTCCTGAAGGACCTGCTCCGTCCCTGTACCTACTGTATGAATCATTCAAGAGAAACATCTAACTTAAGGCATGAACCAGTGAGAAACAGGTGGAGATGATGACAAATGATCAGGCAAACCAGTGATTATTATACTGGTGATGCTGAATGCTGAGTGGTTGGAACAGACGAGAGGGGAAATGAGGTTGCTGCTGACAAACATTTTTTAAATTGTATCTTCATGCATCATAAAATATGAAATAAAATTAGATCATGTAGATTAAATGTGCAACCTATTTGCAACATGCGACGGATTGCACATTTCTTAAATTTAATCTACATCATCTAATTTTATTTCATATTAAAAAGTGTGGTTGAAGACTTTTGCACAGTACTGTATATGGCACACAAATGTGCATTCTTGTGTTGACAAGACTTCACATGCTTTGATGGATTACTGGGTTGACTGGTTGACAATGACAAGGACTTTGCAACAGGGTGAATTCTGCCAATAAAGAAATTCACACGGTCAGCAATTACATTACAGATAGACCATGAAATTCAAATGATGCTTTCTTGGTATTAAAGTGCCTAGTATGTGCTGTGAAATCATACCCCGCGCCATACACAACCATCGTAAACTGTGTAAGACCGATTTCAAGCTGATGGTCGGGTCAAAAACATCTTTAGCTGGTTACTTTTAGTAAGTCTATGAACTGGGTCACAGTCATGGAGCCTGGTGAGGCCCATTCGCTCAAAGCCTGCTGTGTTGTGCATTCTGAGATACTTTCCCAGAGCCTTTCTGTCAGTTTAAAAGTATAGAGAAGTTTTCAGTATATAGAATAGAGAGAATTCCTTTTTATCGTGTGTAACAAACATGCATGTTTTTATCGTGTGTAACCATCATGCATGTTTTTATCGTGTGTAACAAACATGCAGGTATCTGGAGCTGGAGAGCAACGGGCAGCGCAGTGAAATCCGTCTGCACTACCGTATAGCAGAAGAGCAGAACCGCACTGAGGTTTTCCCCTACAACCTTGCAGATGTTCGCTGGCACAGAGTGGCCCTGACGCTAAGCACTACTCAGCTAGTGCTTTATGTAGACTGCAGCAGGTGAGCAACATGATGACAGTATTTTTACCATCTCTATGGTTTTCTCTAAGAAGTTTACTTTTTAACAACTGTTTTTTTTTTTCTTTATAGAATTTATGAAAGGATTATCGAAACACCATCTATGGACATTCCTGCGGGCACGACCTTATGGCTCGGGCAAAGAAACAACGTTCATGGATTCTTTAAGGTACGGATTGCTTTGACTTCAGCTCTGTATGATTTAATTCAGACATTGTCAGTCCTGTTTTCCTAGAGGAAGCTATCTAGCAGCTAGGCTACTGTAGCATTTATTTATTAATTTTTTTACTCAGGCTGTGATTAAGCCAGTATCTGTCAAAATGTTGACGTTAATAAACTTCTATTAGACCCCTGATGAATGGTTATTAGTGTCACACTCTGGATATCCATATTTATGTTGCTCACTGCCTCTAATTCCCTTTCCTAGGGTGTGATACAGGAGGCTCGGTTGGTGTTCATGCCTCAAGGATACATCTCACAGTGTCCTGATCTCAACCGCAGTGAGTGCACATCACTGCAAAATACGCATTATTGTATAATTCTTATGACTTTGTATGGTTATATAAACTGGTCTGCTAGAACATGTTAAAATAAGCAATACAGTGGAACCTGAAATTGCGAGTAACGCGGTTTGCGAGTGTCCCACAAGACGAGCAAAGATTTTTAATAAATTTTGACTTGGAAAACGAACAAGACTTGGTTCATGAGTACCGAGTATCATGTATCATGCATGCGCTTCTTGTTTTGATGCCGAGCGTCACGTGATCACAACTGAGCCAACGGTTTTTCTCTCTTTTGCGCTGCAGAATTGTGGGTAAATGCAGGCGTCTCCCCTGCTGGGTCTTAGTGCGCGTCTCTTACTGGTATAATCAACATCCGTGCACGCGTGTACTGTTTACTATAACACTGTGACCACGTGTGTGTGTGCGTGTGTGTGTAAAACATATTTTATTTATTTTTTGTAAACGCGTGTGTACAGCGCTCGTGTAAAGCAAAAGCATGGTTTATTAGAGAGGTTAAAGATCCATTTTCTCCCTCTCTGTCGTTGTGTGTGCACGCGCGTAATTTGACACCGTGCCCCTTCACACACACACTCTCGCCTTTACACCCCCCCTCTCGGCTTCAGACACACACACACACACACACACACACACACATTCTTTTCAAAGGTAAAGTGCAGGTTCATTTGTTTGTTTGACTTTACAGCAGTGATTTCGTTAGTATGCGCTCACGCGAGTGTCATTGGCGATGTTCCTTGCTAATTTTTCTGACAAAACAGTCTTTCCGTTAATGTGTGTGTGTGTGTATGTGTGTGTTTGTGTGAAATTCAAATAATAGAGGAGAAAGGTTTACTGTGTAAGTTGAGAAGCGGGAGGCTGATTTCTCCTCTTACTTCATACACATACACATGAACAGCGCCTGTGCGCATAAACGGAAACACTTATCTGTCGAGATTTATTTGTACTTTTTTTTAAAGTTAAAGTGCAGGTTAATTTGTTTTATTTTTACTTTATATTTTGTATGAATTATTTTTATGTATTTATTTTTTGGGGCTGTGGAATGAATAATTTGAGTTTCCATTATTTCTTATTGGAAAAGTTGCTTTGATATACAAGTGTTTTGGAATACGAGCCCGCTTTCGGAACGAATTATGCTCTTAATCCAAGTTTTCACTGTAATTCATTTTAAATATTTATAAGCTCCTCTCTGGTGATGTTTCAGCTTGTCCAACCTGCAACGATTTCCATGGCCTGGTACAAAAAATCATGGAGCTGCAGGACATTTTGGCCAAAACATCTGGGAAGGTATCTGTATTTTTTTTACTAGACTGAGTATCCAAGGTGACTTAGTGGTTAGCACTGCTGCCTTGCATGTCCAGGGTCTGGGTTTGATTCCTGCCTGGAACCTGGAATACATGGAGCTCAGAAGCTGGTTTATTGCATGTAAACAGGATTTAGGCTGCGCTCCTGGCGGGTTATGATTGGTTGAACTGATGTTCTAATATAATATTTGATAGCGATTATGTGGGGGGGCAATCCATGGCAGGGGGGCATTTCAGCGCATAACACGTGTTACCAAATAAATTGAGCCGATCTTTTGTCATTTCGTCAACCAATCAAAGGGGTTGTGATCACTGTTTCTACTATCGATGCATATCGCCTTTTAAACCAAGACAACTCCTAGACAACTCAATCCAGCTATACTAATCATCAACAACAGGAGTGCTCGAAGAACCAACTTAGCCAGATCGTAATTAGCACGATGATCTGATCTTAGATGTGTCAATTCATCTCGGATGTGTCAAGCTACGAAGAACGGACCCCTGGACTGGATTTGGAGACTCCTGGCCTAGATAAATGTGTTTGAATACAAATGGTGCATTTAACAGTTGCATATAGCAGTTTAAATCATAATCGCAATCTGTATCAAAATAATCGCAGTGTGATCTATCTCTCATTTACTCATCTTCAATACCACTCCTATCTGAGGAGACTTGGGGCACAAGGTGGGACTAATCCATTTTAGGGCACACACATGCACACATACAGACACACGCCCACACGCTAATTCACACACTATTTGGGCAATTTGGGAACACCAACTAATCTAATGTACATGTCTTTGCAAACTCCATGCACACAGACCCGAGGCAGGAAACGAACCCTCGGCCCTAGGGCAATGCGACAGTGCTAACCACTAGGTTCGAACCATTATGGACGTTGGGACAATATTAGCTATAGGATGCTTTGTTTCTTAAAAGTGAGAATTGCTTTTATGGAATGATGTCAGAACAGCTAGGACTACTTGGAGATGGGATAACGAACACAATGTTTCAAACACAATATGTACTGTATACCAAATCGATGGGCTGAACTCAGTAAGGGCACTGTGTCCTTTCTACTGGACCACTAGGGAAAATGCTGACGATGCTAGTAAATGCGTGCACATAATGAGCACCATAAAAACATACAGGACAACGGCAATTTACTGAAATATTACAAGCAGCCAAAAGGGTAAAAAAAACACTTCTGCTTAAAGTGTCTGAGATCTGTTCGGATGTGATACTGTGATACCATACAGTATTACAGCAGAGTAATTCAGGAGCTAAGACGCCCTGAATATTTCTGGAAGAAACCAAAACACTTAGAGGTTCGTGACATAGGATACACACGCCGTGTGTGGGAAGCTGTTGCATCCGTTCCCAATCCCTGATCAAATTTCCAAAACCTGTTATAAACCTACAGGAGCACGGATCTTGTGTGATTAGATGTTAATTGCTCATCCATGGTTCTTACTCGGCTTTACAGATTTAAAGCCTCGTAAAGCTTTTCTTATTTTTTTCGATTAAATTACATAGACTGAATAATTTCTTAAAGCATTCCTCAGAATTACATACTGTACATGCATATATGTTTATTTTTTTAGAACGCTCCTTTCCTCCACGTGGTGTTCCCTTCATCCGTACAAATTCACCATGAGTCTAAAATCTTTAAACCTGGTTCAAACATGTGGGCGGCTATTTGATGCAGTGACACTCTCCTCTTCTCTGCTCTTCTCATGTAACATTGTTGTGTATGATCGCAGCTCGCCCGTGCAGAAGAAAGAATGAAGACACTGGACGGATGTTACTGTGAGAGGACCTGCGCGCTTAACGGCGAGATCTACAGAGACGAAGATGTCTGGATAGACGGATGCAAGAACTGCACATGTTTGGTATGTTTTTTAAATTTTTTTTATTCTTATTATTATGGTTCCTAAAAATAAAAAAAGCGGATATGCTATTTTACCCTCTGAAGCAATGCAGAAGGTTAGCACAGTTTATGCTAACAGAAGTGGCTTTGTTTTCACCTTTCGCACTCTGTAGAACGGCAGCGTTGAGTGCGAGAGCATCTTCTGTCCTGCACCTCAGTGTTCTCCGGATACAGCGCCAGCCTACATCCCTGGAGCGTGCTGTAAAGAGTGTCAGCGTGAGTACACACTCATGAACACACACACACACACACACACACACACACACACATGCACACACATGCACACACAATAACTCACAGTGACTGTGCTAAAACTGGATGGAAGCTGTTAGATGCTGATGAAATACTTTTCGGGAGCCTGTGGTAGAGCATAGACAGTTCAGGAGAGACGTGTACTGCATTTAGAAATTCTATTTATTTTTCAAATATATATATATATATATATATATATATATACACTTTCATCCACCCATGCTAGGCATCTCTCTCATAACCAGGCACACACAAGATGGCTGCTGTGTGTGTCCCGTGTTCATTCAACGTCTGCAAAAAATGAAGTGAACTTGATACCCCATTCCACTCATCCGAATTTGCTACCGAGCTCTCCCGACGTCTCCCGATTCAAAATTGTCGTTGCAGTCGGTACCAATTTTTTCAAGCGTAGCGACCCCACATCGAGCTGTTAATGATTTAACTGAATTTGTAAAGACATAAAACGACTCTACAGTCCAAGGACATGCAGATTAGGCTAATTGGTGTTCCCGAATTGGCCGTAGTGCGTGAATGAGTGTCTGAGCCCTGCGATGGATTGGCAACCCGTCTAGGGTGTACCCTGCCTCGTTCCCTAAGTCTCCTGGGATAGGCGCCAGGCCCCCCACGACCCTGTATACAGGAGTAAGCGGTATAGACGATGAGTGAGTGAGTGAGTGTTGGCGACATGATAACGTTTCGTTAGCGAGCTGTTAATGGTTTTAACAAAAGTTAAACAAAGTCCTAAAGAATTGATGACGAAACCGTAACATTGCCTCACTGACATGAAGCAAAATTAGAATGATGCTACCGACTATGAACTTCTGAACTACTGTATTCCTGAGCTAGTACCGAACCACATACACTTGCCGAATAAAAATTATTTTGTAAATTTGTCATCAGACTTTATTATGAAATTAATAGAAATGATCAAACCACATTAAAACATTTCTATTGTGCATCAAACTTTAACATGTAATATATCTTTCAATCACGTTTAATCATCACTATTTATAAGGGCACTTAAGTAGCGATAATGAGGTGTTACCGCGAAGTTAACGAAAAATTTTGTCGGGAGACGCCAGTTGAAATTTTCGAACATGCCCCAATAACGAACACAACAGAATTCGCATCGAGCCCATTAGATGTTGTAAGGAGCCGTTAACGACCTCTACCGAGCACCCCAGAGGTTTTAACGAATTGCATCGGTGTAGATTAGGTAGCAAATTCGGCTGAGTGGAATAGTGGGTGCGGTATTGCGCAATATGACAAGCTGGCTGTGAACAGACACACTGTTCTAGAGAGTTTTTGCTTACGACATGCTGACTGATATTCCTGTTAAAGACATTTGAATGTATGAATTCCTAAAACCTCTCTCTCTTCAGATCTACAAAGAGGTCTGTGCATCCTGATTTTCATAATTTTCTACTTGAGATGCAGCTCGTGACAACAACAGAGGATGTTGTTAAAGAGAAACTAACAGAGCTTGTCTATGTGTTCAACTCCTGCACTCTCTAGTGCACAGAGACAAATAGTGCACATGTCTCGAAATAGTCAGGATGAGATTAGTATCATTTTACATACTGGATTCCAAAAAAGTTGGGACACTAAACAAATTGTGAATAAAAACTGAATGCAATGATGTGGAGATGGCAAATG
>JAQQZT010000004.1:17302213-17319201 GCA_030068275.1 Clarias platycephalus | reverse complement strand
ATGTAGAAAATAAATCACTAAACAAAAACAAAGAAATTTGCAAGTGACCCCAAACTTTTGAACGGTAGTGTATATGTTAAGGATAGTAAGACCTACTGTAACATCACCCAGCTACGTACAACTCAGTGTGGTGTAACCACTTGTCAGACTTGAGAATGAAAAATTAACAATCATGGCAGAAGCAGGATTCAGAAGAAGTGAAGTGGTATAAACAGAGACACGCTGTAGATTAAAGCGCCTAAGCAAATGAGTACATTCATCAGTGTAGAGCATATACAGATGAATGGAGTTAATGATGTGAGGACAGCAACATCTGACGCCAAAGATAAATCAATATTTGTGTCAAGTTAACATCAAACATCTGTCTCGGGTGATGCTGAGTTTTGGGGCTGACTTAAATTAGAACATAATGAGAACAGGCTTAATAGCTTCATGTATTATAGCTTCTGGTCTTTTCAAAGACACATAATGGTCATGATGTGACATGTCAAGCAGCATAGCTAATTTAGGGTTGAAGAACCCGGTGCTTTGAATAGAAATTAAAATTTATAAGTAGAGATATGCAACATCTACAGTATGTTATGTCATTTTGTCACTGGTGAGCATTTTCCATAAGGGTCATCCGGGTCAAAGCGATGAAATCATGAAGTTTCTCATGGATGAAGGCGTAAAGCCGATTGACATTTACAGAAGACTTGAAGCACAGTATGATGATGAGGCTCTTAGTCTGAGTGGAGCATTTGAACGGCGCAAATGTTTTAAAGAAGGCTGTAAAAGCTCACTGCAGTTGTTCCTATAAAAACATTTAGCAAGTGGAACGCCTGATTCTTAAAAATCCTCAACGGATAACTTGTCTCCGACTTGCAGAAGAGACATCTGTCTGTGGGAACTGTACACACAATCATTCTCCAACACCACTTGCATATTACAGGAATTTGGTGGGAAGTCATTTCCACATCCCTGTGCAGTCCTGACCTCACTCCAAAACATTTCCATATGTTTGGGCCATTAAAGAGTTCCTGGGAGGCCAGGGTTTCACACATGAAACAGGGAGTCCGATCATGATCAAGTGTCCTGAGAAAACGAAGATATCCAAGCACTAGTGAAATGCTGGGATAAGTTAATTAGTGTAGCAGGTGATTATATAGAGAAAAAAAGGGAGATTTTACTCTCAACACTATGTTGTGCTACAGTATTATACACTATCAAAATTCCTGGTTTGACCTGAACGCCCCTAGTATATAAACAGTTATTCAGCAGGAGCTTTTGGAAATGTCCGTGTTAGGTACTTTTTTATATTGAAGTAATACCAATGCTTACAGTAATTCCAATAATGCATTTTAGTAGAATATTTTTCTTTTATATGGAAACTAGACGCTGGCACTGATTTATTTCCCGTCCAGATTTTTAAAAATTACTTTGGAGAAATTTAAAGCAAATATACTAAGAAACCATTGTTTCAGGTTACTTCGTAAAAGGGACTAGTACCATCTTGTCCTATAACTTGAAACAATGGTTTCTTAGTATATTTATTAAATGGTTTCTTATGTTTATTTAACACAAATATTTTTTTTAAGTGAAGAGCTCGCTCCAAGTGCAACTTTTCTGTTTGCTATTTCTTTTCAAGGTGTTATTCAAAATGCATGAATGCAGGCTGAACTCAAATTTTTCATTATAAGAAGACACGCACACACGCGCACACACACACACACACACACACACAAACATTACACCTTACACCACAGAGAGACTCCACTGAACAACATATAGTCTGAGATAACCAAGACAAAATTCAAAAGCAGCATAATTCCCAATGTTGTGGTAAACTCCAGGTCTGTCCTGTGAGCGCTCTGTTCCGTTTAAAGAGTGAATAGCATCGCCGCTGCATTGATACATTCCATCAAGGCCATTAATGGCGGTCTTTTATGATTGCATGTATCAAGGACATAGAGGGAGAAAAGAAAAAAAAAATAGCTGAATGCGTGTTTAATAGCAAACTGCACTGAGTGCAGTGGTGTTGACAGGAAGGATGGCCTTACTAATTTTTTTCTTTCCACTTTCCCTTTTGTATGGCAGTGAGTCAGGTTTTTCAGATAGCACAAGGTGGATATAGTAACTTTAGTCTCAGCCAAGTGACAAAAGCTTCTATTTTACTGCAGGGACCGTTCATGCGAGCTTCTATTTTCAATGCCAGGTTGGAACTCTGGATTTGACACACTCGATGGCGAGTGTGGTGCACTGCCGTTTTGGAGAAAATAGACATTCACCAGCTAATTTCATCTGAGCAAAACGATCTTTCATATTTTAGGCATAGAAATATTAATATGCACTGAATGTATTTTAGTCTCTAGACAGAAATGATGTTAATAAAAACATTTTTTCTCTATTTGTTTATTCTTTGACCTTGTGACAGACATTGACGAGTGTTTGAACGGCTTCGTGGAGTGTGACAGTCGAGCTACGTGTGTGAACCTTCCAGGCTGGTATCACTGCGAATGCCGCGACGGCTACCATGATAACGGAATGTTTCTATCAAACGGGGAGTCTTGTGAGGGTAGGAACGATTTTCTTGGTCTCTTTAGTTTCTTTGTTCTACAGCCAGGTGAATTAAATAACATTGATTAAAAGTTATACATCAGTAAACAGGTGGCAGGACCATGGGCACCCTAAGACTTGCGGGGAGCAAAGGCCACCCCATCTGGTCAGATCAGACAGAGAAGCCTGCCGTAGAGTCTGTAGAGTCCAAGGGGTTTGACTTGGCCTCCAAATTCCCCAGATCTCTTGATTATCCATCAGATGGACTGGACAAACAAGTCTGATCCACTGACCACACTTTGCATCTTACAGCACTTAAAGGATCTGCTGCTAACATCCTGGTGCCAGATACTGTACCACAGCATTACCATTGTGGAGTGATGCCCCAAGGGGTCAAAGATGGACATAGCAGGCAGGAGAAAAAGAGGAAATCCCAAAGAGGAGGTTTATGGATGCGGTGAGGGAGGACATGGAGGAGGTTGGAATGACAAAGGAAGATGTGGTAGGCAAAATTAGATGGAGACAAATGGTCTGCTGTTGCGAGCCCTAACGGGAGGAACAGAAAGAAGAAGCAGATTGTACTGCTGAAATATTACATTTGATTTGGTACCTGGAGAGCTGCAGAGCTCCACAGATCAGATAGCTGAATGCACTCAAAGGACAACCATACCCTGGACACACAAGTCATCTGAAATCTCATTGAGTGTAAATATGAACAAAATGTGGACTCCCGGCTCTGAGAAGATTGACCATTTTGGCTTTGGCACAAAGTGCTATGGTTGGCAGAAACACAATGCTGTTCATCACTGAGAACAATGAGCATAGTGGTGGGAACATAATGTTTTGGGAAAGTGGTCAGAGTGGACGGTAATTGGAGCCAAATACAGGGCAATTCCAGTAGGACCTGAGCTCTACTGAAGCTGGACTGTGAGGGTTTAAAATCGTGACCCTGAATCAATCTGATTGATAACCGGTGGCAAGATTTGAAAATTGCTGTTTGACAGATGTCTCAGTACAATCTGACAGCTTGAAGCTAACAGACCAATATCTCAGAAGACTTTCAGCTCTAATTAAAGCAGTAGGTGATTTTACAAAGTGATGGCTTGGGGGAAAGCAGGAGGGGGTGAATAATTATGCAAATGTATGCTTTTTTAATGTAATTATACTTGTTAAAGTAAAAGCATTTTGTACCTTTATAGGTAAGACATATTATTAAAAAATGTTATGCGGTATGTTCTCTTGTTAGCCTCAGGTCAGAGTCCCTGATCATGAAATGTAATGCTATTCATATACTGTATATATGATTTATATAATGTATTTTGGTATCCGTTTGAAAATTTCTATATCCTTTGTTTCTGACACACAGATTTGTTGACTGTTTTGCAGACATTGATGAATGTGAGACAGGGAGGCACAGCTGTCCTAACGACACAGTGTGCTTTAACATGGACGGAGGTTATGACTGCAGGTGTCCTCATGGGAAGAACTGCACAGGCGACTGTTTTCATGATGGAAAGGTGAAACACAATAGGCAGATTTGGGTGCTGGATGAGGACAGGTGTGCCGTCTGCTCCTGTCAGGTGAGTACATCTAACGGGAAGTGTACACAGTGTACCTTTGTGGTTCTCTAGTCTGCTTATCTGTTTTAGATCTACTGCACCAGTCAAAATTTGGACACAATTTTGGACTTAATTTTCTACATTTTGGAACAATACTGGAAATCTCAAAACTATAAAATAACACATATGGCATTAGAAAATGAAAGTAATAACAACAATAAATGACATGAAGGTCAGCCGTTCTGGAACAGTTCTTGCAAGAGCAGTATTGTGTCGAGTGCATTTGCAAAACCCATCAAGCACCATGATGAAACTGTCTCTCATGAAGACCTTCCAATGAAAGACCAAGACCAAGAACGAAACTTACCTCTGCTGCAGAGTTACCAGTTTCAAAAATCAGCACCTCAGACTAGGCTTTACTGAGCATACAGTAGCACACACATCTCAATAGCAACTGTTCAAAACAGATTAGTGCATATTTTGGATGTCTTCAGTATTATTTTACAGTGTAGAAAGAAATAAAAATCAAGAAAGACCAAGGAATTAGTGGGCTTGTCCAAACTTTTGACTGGTAGTGTATCCAGACCAAATTGGTGGTGTAGTTAGTAGTGTTGCTGCATCAGGTTAGAGTCTTTGTGGAGTTTTGCATGTTTCCTCCAGGTTCTCTGGATTGATTTTAAAACTGAAAACATGTAAGCACGTACTGTAGATTGGTTTATATTTATGCAATATGCCATGTGAAAGACTTGCATTCCATCCAATGGTGTATATCATTCCCAGAGTTCCCTGGATAACCTGATTCTCTAATAACCATATTAGAGAATATAAATCAGGATAAGTGAATAAAGAAAGAAAGGAAGAAATACATTTAAAACGTTCCATATTGACATGAAATTAAAGATATCAGAAACAACAGTAACTGTAGCTTACTGTAAGCAGTGTGGTGGACTGGATTCATGTGTGAAAATGATTTTTCATGCTCCCACAACCACTTTTTCACAATTTGAGTCCTGGAATATAAACTCCATACAGTATACTGTAAGTGTTAACCTGGTCATTCAGTACATTCAGGTCATCAGCTGACGTTTAACATTTTATTGCCACATAACGTTGCTGAGCCTAGACCTGAGCAACTGAAGCAACCCTAGACCTACAGGCCGCTATGCATGATGGGTAAATCACTTCATGCACTTCTCCTCTTACCCTGATGCACTTATTGCTCTAGAATAGGGTCGATCTGGACTCATCAGATCACATGACCTTTTTCCATTGCTCCATATGCTTTCTAGCAAATTAAAGTTGTTTTTTATATATATTTATGAATAGTCTCAATAACAAGTGGTTTTCTCATGGACAAACAGCCGTTTAGTCCCAATTATTGTATGTGAGTTCCCCTCACGTTATCTGTGTGGAAATGCACTTACTTTCCCCTGATTTCTACTGTCCCTTTCTTTACGATACAACTGCAAAGTGTACGGTTCAGCTCTAGCTTTCCAGTTTGTAATAACGTACAAGGCAGTTCATAACCCAGTTCTAGTCTTTAAAATCTCCTTAGTTGTTTTCTTTGCTTCATTTAGGTCAGTGTTTTGGCCAGGCAGGATATAATGATTACTCGCCATTTTGTCTCATTTTTCCTCGCCAATTTGTCTCATTTTAGTGCTTTAAGAAGTAAAGTCCACTTCTTAAGTGAAAAACATAAAAATTTAAATCTTTCATAATGATTGAGAACAATAATAATTAGTGTTTAATTTGTAGGATTTATATAACAGTCATGTTTGTTTCTTTTCTCTTCATAGTCAGGCTTGGTGATGTGTAGGAGGATGGTGTGTGACTGCGGGAACCCGACAGTGGACGTCTCGTGCTGTCCAGAGTGCGACCCTCGTCTCAGCTCGCAGTGTGTGCTCTACAACGGCCTCCTGACTTACAACAGCGGTGACACTTGGGTGGAGAAGTGCCAGCAGTGCCAGTGCATAGTGAGTTAATTAGCATGCTAACACTACCTCTCGTGAAAGCCACAAAGTGCTAATCCTATAACACATAACGAATTTGCTGCATTTTTTTTTTGTTTTGTTTTGTTTTATTTGCCACATCAAATACATTAGAGTGATTTTTAGATGTGGTAAACTTTTGATATGGTGGCTTAGTGGTTAACACTGTCGCCTTGCAGCTCCAGGTCCTGGGTTCAATTCCCATGTCGGGTCTGTGTGCATGAAGTTTGCATGTTTTCCCTGTGCTTGGTGGGTTTTCTCCGCGTTTGCTTCTTCGTCCAAACATATGCAGATTGTTTATAAATGTTGACTGGTGGTCCTACCATGGTTGAACAAATGGGAATAAATACAATGCTCCTCTATGGCCTCTTGTTGGACTACAGAGGTTCATGGATAGAATGCAAACTTTAGTTGCTGTGCAGAATTAATATTATTCATAATTTAGATACCATACCAAAGCAACATCATGCTATCTACAAGGTAGAATCAACAGTGGGTATTGAAAAGAATTACCCCCTTTAAAATTGTTTTTTAAATTTTGGTTCTTTTGCAGCCTGAAATGAATGTTATGAATGGTCTTTTCTATACCCACTGTATAATACTGTTCAACATGCATTTCTTTTTCCAGTATAAGGCTACCACTTTAATGATTCCCATCTCATACATTCTCTAAGGACAGTGTGCCTCTAATATGTCTCCATTAGTCTCCATCTGTCAGCGTACATACACTAACAGCACAGCCTTCCTACTCCTGCTCGTTTCACGCACTAATTAAAGCATTAAAATGCATGAACATCATTGCATGTATAGGTTTTTTTTACTGCATGAAAATTACCATACATAAACATGCAAATTATACACAAGGATAAATATTTGCTGCCGTTGTAGTTCTAAATAGGCGGAATAGACACATCTCACTGCCTTTGTATAAATCAAAGTGAAAAATTGTTGATTGGTTTTATGCAAAGTGGGAGACAGATCCTGGTCTTGGAGAATCTACATACAGAAAGGATGTTTTTGTTTCACGAAAAGGATGCTTGATGAATAAAAATGAAACAAAAACAAACCATTTAAAGTTAATGTTTAGGTACTCCAGTAATAGATTCGGTTAAAATCAATAATGCCTCGATGAGAACACTGGAGCAAGATGTCAGACAGGGACAGAGCTTGTTTATTCATATGTCTAAAAAAATTATATACTAACAACCCATACCAGATGACACAAGGTACCAAAAAGTGTTGTACTGTACCTCGATGAGAACCGAAAGTAATGCAAACTTTAACTAATAACTTTTTAATAACTGATATAGATTGTTCAAATTGCACATCGGTAGAGAACCTCTTCCTCTATACCAAAGTACTACTTAACATGGTCTCCATTACAGGCGACGCTTTTGCACCGTCAGAGAACCCAACACTTGAATCCTCTCTGAAAATTCCCTTAGTCGCAGCTGAGCTTTTCCCAGAGAATATTTACAGAGATGACACCATTGAGATGAGCAGTGAGCATAGATGGATAAAGAATGGAAAACCAGCATTGATGACAAGCCACGCAGTGGGAGACCGTCAGCTGTGACAAATTAGATTTTCAAAGAGGATTCAAGAGTTGGGGTTCAACGATGGAGCAAATGTAAACATTTCTCCTATTTGAACATAAAACTCACTAAAAACAGGTATTGGTGGCACAGTGGCGTAATAGTTAGCACTACCAGGGTTGAAGGGCTCATTGGTGAGTTTCCTCTGGGTACTCTAGTTTCCTCAAACAGTACAAAGATGTGCAGAGTAGACTCATTAAAGTTGCCAAATTCCCCATAATGTATATGAGTGAGTAGGTGCTTGGGTGCCCTGCGATGACTTGGCATCCTGTCTACAGTGCGCCTAGTGCCCGAGTCCGCTTGGATAGGATCCAGGCCCCCTGTGCAGGATAATCATAGAATATAGAGTATGGACATACTGTATATAGTGAGTGTATAGAGAATGAGTGAATGAGTGAGAATACAAACTGTTTCTGTACATTGATGAATACTAAAGTAGGTTACTTATTCTGGTCCAAGAACTATGAATATATTCTTGTAGTTTTAGCTCTCACTTTTATTCTGTGTTCAGTGACTATTTGCAAGATATACAGTGTGCAATCACATCTACAAAACTTTTGTTGCAGCATTTTCATCATTGCTACTGGATGTCTGGAATGCATCCATCCATGCTTGAAATGCAGATGCATCACAGAGAAAATAGATAATTTAAATGTGTCTAAAGCAGGGTAAATTGTGTTAACCCTGCAATGTATATTAGATAGATAGATAGATAGATAGATAGATAGATAGATAGATAGATAGATAGATTGATTGATTGATTGATTGATTGATTGATTGATTTGGATGGAACCGGGACGAGAAGTAGACCGTATAACAGTATAACATTCAACATATCTCACCTCACTCATCGTCTATACTCCTTTATACTGTATACAGGGTCATTGGGTGCCTGGAGCCTATCCCCGGAGACTTAGGGCACATTCTGGATGGGGTGCCGAACCATCGCACACATACCCACACTCACGAGCTCAGCTCATTTACACAATATGGGCATAACACAAGGATGTCTTTGGACTGTGGAGGAAACCGGAGTACCCAGGGGAAACCCACCAAGCACTAGGAGAGCATGCAAACTCCATGCACACAGAACCCGTTGCGGGAATCTAACCTGGGCCCCTGGAGGTGCAAGGCGACAATGCTACCACTAAGCCACCATGCCGCCCAGATTTAACAAATTTTATATCTTATGTTAGTACAATAAAATAAGAAAACAGCAATTGTGTGCAAAATTCAGGAAACAAAAATCCAAGGTATAGATTCTATACCTGAATTTATTCACATAATTATTAATGTCTTATTGTACCATGCTAATATATATGTTGAATATGCAGATATGCAATAGAGGTGCATATCTACTGTACAGCAAGGTAATATTGTGCTAGATCGTGAATAGAGATTAGAGTACCAAGCCTTCATTATTATTTCCTTTATCTATAAAATTACATCAGGAAGTTTTGTTCTGAGAATTTCTACCAAAATTAGATTAGAAAGTTCCATTATTTATGAAGTGCTTAAATCCAATTGTAGCTTGTTTGAAAAGTATCAGGTCCGGATATTTCTGCCTGCAGGCTACCTCTGATTTGCAGTTATGATATTAAAAAATATGCTGAAACTGCTAAGGTGTATTAAACAGCAAATACAAAGATATAGTGTAATATTTGCACAATATTAGTGTTTCATATATGAATGAATATATTACGAAGAAATAGATAAATTAAGCCCCTGAAAATGATAAGAACATTGCTGTTTTGTATTGCAAATTATTACCAACCTTATATTGACTGGATGCGTTAAAATATCACTGCAGCACATTAATTTATCATTGTTGGAAGGGCAAGGTTCAGGGTTTTGGTGAGGGGTGGGTGAAATGTTTTATATGTCAGTTTGCTAGATTATACCCTCACCAGACACATCATTAGGCACGTCAGTTCAGTTAGGCAGTTGTCAGATCCAAATCAGCCAATCACATGGCAGCAGCTTAATGCATTTGGCCATGTAGGCATGGTCAAGACGATCTGCTGAAGTTCAAACCTGGGCATAAGAATGGAGAAGAAAGATGATTTAAGTGACTTTGGACGTGCCATGCTTGTTGGTGCCAGATGGGCTGGCACGAGTATTTCCGAAACTGCTACTTGGTTTTTCTCTAGGGTTTACAGGTCTAAAAAAGAGAAAATATTCAGTGAGCGTCAGTCCTCTGGGTGAAAAAGCCTGATTGATGCCAGAGGTCAGAGGAGCATGGCCAGACTGTTAGCTGATAGAAAGGCAACAGTAAATCAAATAACTTTTAGTTACAACTGATGTATACCGAAGAGCATCTCATCATGAACACACAATGCATTAAACTTTGAAGCAGACGGGCTACAGCAGCAGAAGACCACATCGGGTCCCGCTCGTGTCAGCTGAGAACAGAAACAGGAAACTTAGGCTATGATTAACATGGGCTCAGCAAAATTAGGCAATAGAAGATGATGAGTCTCGATTTCTACTGCGATTTTCAGGGGTAGGGGTCAGATTTTGGCACTACATGAAATCATGGGTCTATCTTATGTTAATGGTTCGGGTTTATGGTGGTGGTGTAATGAAGTAGAAGTAAAAGTAGTCATCCAAAATATTACTCAAGTACAAGTAAAAATGTATTTCGTGAAAAGATACTCGAGTACTGAGTAATTGTTTCATCCTAATGTCTGATTCATTTTTTTTTTTAAATGTTGTTACCAGTCAGACAAAATGATAAAATAATGCACACATTCTGACATTTCCAAACATTAAAATAGATGAAATAAATAAAATAAAATAAATGAGTAAAACTAAATATCTTTACAAAATATCAAATTAAGGAAGTAAATAACATGTGTACAAGAGGTCTCACGGTAACATAAACTGTGTCCAGAAGAACAGATGTAAGAAACTTATATTTTAGCCTCTAGCTTATTTGCTAATCATACTGTATATGTTAACATTGCAACATTCAATTAATCAGCTAAAATAACCGTGGCATGTTTTCTTTTGCTGTCTACCATGGCATGTGTGTGTGTGGTCATGTGACTACATGTGGTTATTGTTATTGCGGCTGATTGGTCAAACAATCATGTGATTAGTGTTGTTATGTCTGATTGGTGGGACACAGTCATGTGGTACAGTAGATCCACCGGCTGTATTTCTCTAGAAAAAACAAAGAATATCTAACATGAGAATAAATGGTTAGAAAAGTAACGAGCCGAGTGTTGTGGAGTAAGAGTAGCGTTTCTTCTTCACAAATCTACTCAAATAAAGGTAAAAAGTATGGTGCAGTAAAACTACTCATAGAAGTAATTCTTTCTTCAAAAAGTTACTTAAGTAAATGTAACTCATTACTACCCACCTCTGTTTATGAGCACAGGATAATGCACCATGTCACGAAGCTAAAATCATCTCAAACTGGTTTCTTGCACCTAACTCTGAGTTCACTGTAAACGGAGATTTGCGTTAAGGATGTGCAGAACTGCATGACGACTTTAAGAAATGTTTCCAGCACTTTGTTGAATCTGTACCACAAAGAATTAGGGCAGATCTGAAGGTTAAAGTGGGTCCAACCCAGTACTAGCAAGGTATACCTAATGAAGTGTCTGGTGAGTGTATTAATGACTATAGTAATGAACGTTCTGGAGTATGTTTAAAATATTAAAATAGGAGAGAAGAATTCTTACCAGCTCCATCTGTTTCTTCTCTCATTAGCTTATGTTGTTTCCTGCATTCTCTCTTTCTCTCATTTCTCCGTACATTCACCTACAAGTTAGAAACAAGGGGTAATTCTTTAAAAATATACACTTCAGTTGTTTTTACATGACAAGCTTTCCTGCCAGCCTTTACATTATATCCCAGCCGTGCGTTGTCATTTGATGTGCAGTTCTTTAATTAAGAATCACTCTGCGGCATCGAACATGGAAGAGAAAGTGAGGATGAAGCGATAACAGAACAAGCTCTTTAAAATGAGGGGCTATCTGGCAGAAATAAATAGGTGTAGGGAGTTTGTGCATCAAATCACAGCCTCAGATCTTCCAGATACCGTCACCGCTCCGGCTCGGCCTCGGCCTCCTCTGGGGATTTGTCTTTTTCTCGTTATTCACAAAACCTTCTGCCGAAATCGAATCATAAAGTTCGGCTTGCACATAGACAGTAAATCTCTAGAGTTATATCGATCTGGGCACAGATACAGGTTCCTCTCTTGCTCTCGTTGCTTTTCTCGCTTTTGGTTTCTCATATCCTGACATTCTTAATGGTTTCGAGGTTGCCAAGACATTACAGCACCATCTTTCTTTACGGCTCACCCTTTGCTCTGACAGCTCGCTGTATTTTAACCTCACGTACTGTATCATCTATGCCGTTTATTTGAGCTGTGCAAATTCCGGTAATGATTTGTGTTTTTGTGAAAAATCACTTATCACTTAATCATAAATATTTGAATCATGCGATTTTTTATTTTTTTTTACTTTCTGTTTTTCCCCCAATTATAGGCTTTGTCATGCATTGCTTTTTGTCCTGTTTGTTCATATTTCATGTGGTACAGTAAAGAGAAAGACAAACATCTAATTAGTCGACAAATACTACTGATCGTGAGCATGTCACTCCGTGCTTGTTGTAGTCGCAGAAAGATGTGATTCGAAAAGTATCGCTCAGCCACACTGGTTATATTACATTTTTTAATTCCGTTCCCTCCGAGGTAGAATAAACACGAAATGAAGAACTTGAAAGAATGCCATTGGTGAGAGACAAAGTGAAGTGAACGATGAAAAAAAGTGTCAAAAGAAAGTCTGGGTTTGTGTGTGTGCGCGGAATAGAAGAATAAAGACGCAGAAGATGCCAGATGAAAGGGAAAGACAGAGAAAAACTATTACATCACATACATTATAACTTAAAACAGTGTGCTGTTCGATACTGTAGGAAAGGGATAACTAGGAAATTCAAAGGAGATTCAAATATGATTTAAAAAAATACAAGATAAAGAATGATTGCATTTTCTTAGTACAAGACAGACCAGTTTTCAGATGGATGAAACAGATCTGTGCAGTTTTGTAAGAAAACAGCTGTTAGGTTTTACTGAGCTTGCTGGAGAATATGAGTTTTCCTGGTAACTTTGTCACACTCGCTCCTTTCTACTGTATTTTTATGCAAATCCCAGGAGCGTACATTAGGTTTTTTTTTTTTTTTTTTCATCTGAACACTGGTCTGTCTTGTACAATATTGTTTTTCTTTACACCCATGCAAATATTGGATATATATTCCATATATATATCTGGAAATACTGAATGATTTTGTACATAATTATGCAGACATGATAAACATATATACCAAAATTGGTACAGCATATAATATAGTGCTTTTGCAAAGTACTGTATAAAATACAAAAAATTTCAAAGGCATTTTGCTTAAAAACTAGTCATTTCCTCTTTGTATTCAGCCTAGTGGGACACCCTGTAGTAACAGGATAAAACAGTTTATGCCTTCGCCTTTGAGAATCCTATTTTCTTCAGGGACCTAATATAATGAGCTTTTTTCCCTTGCAAACCTGTAATGATATTTGAATGAGGAGTGTGTCCAAAGAGCACTCTGACAATGTGTTCTAAAAGAATTGTGCTGCCGAGGATAGACATCCTATTGTGTGTGTGTGGTGCTGTTTAGTACCTTAGAGCCCTAGAGACTGAATTGCTGAATAAATTCACATGAGGAATCGGTAACAGAAATCCGAAACTACTAAGAAGCTGCGTTTGGAAAAGGACTACGACTTATGTTTTATTTATTGTTTATAAATAGATTTCTGATTCTGATGCAGGTGTATGTGTGTGTGTGGTGTGAACATCCTGTACACAGTGTGGGTACATACCGTATCTTTCTGTTGCAGCATGGCGAGGTGGACTGCTGGCCGATGCCCTGTACTCCGCTGACCGACTGTGAATTTGTAGCGGTGCCAGAGGGAGAGTGCTGCCCTCGTTGCATATCTGACCCATGCCAGGCAGACACGTTGTACAATGACATCACCAAAACATGCGTGGATGAATACGGTGCAACACGCTTAGGCGGCTCTACCTGGAATAAACATGGCACTGAGTGCTCTATCTGCCAGTGCAAGGTAAGACGCACATAATTACATACAATACAGTTATTCACTACTGCATCTGTTTATGTTTTTTTATGCGCTTTTTGTTGTTCATACACACACACAAACACTGAAGACCCATCTGAATGACTAAAAATGTGTAAAATGTGAATTTTGCATAGCAGGTCTCCTTTAAAAATGGGATGACTTACACTGTAGTTTCTGCACCATTCACCCAGTGTAGATTTAAATGATCACTCATTATTATATACTCTAAGTAATTAAAATTGAAATAAATAAAATAGCTAAAACAACAATAGCACCTAAAATAAAAAGAATTGACTCTGTGTCCAAATACTTATGGTCTTGACAGTATCTAAAATATATACAATTGCGATGTAAATGTTTCCTGTTTATACCATATAATCTCCTTTAATGGTCATGTAGTTAATTCTAGTGGCAACACATACTACTAACACCTAGCATTGACTGTTTATGTCTCTTAATGGGACATAAAGTCTCAAACTGGAACAAATCAAACATTTTGGGCAGTGGTGGCTCAAACGTTGAAGCCTCTGGGTTACTGATCGTAAGGTCCTCAGCATCGCCAGGTTGCCAGTCTTGGGCCCTTGAGTAAGGCCCTTAACCCTATCTGCTCCAGGAGCGATAACCTGACTGACCTCAGCATTCGTAACTGGGGTATGCAAAAAAAATAAAAATTCTATGTGTTACATGTGACAAATAATTTATTATTATTGTTATTATTATTATATTCTCTGCTTAATTGTGCTGCACATTAAGCATAATCAATTCCATTCTTTTATATAACAGCCAAGGTTTTTTTTACTCATTTTAGTCAAGAATAATAATTGATACATTGATCTGTAATTAAATTTACTTTAAAATTAAATCATTATTAATTTATAAAAAGAGTCTGGCTATGATTCTGGCTATGATTGTCTAAATGCCCATGCATAAAAAAATCGGTAACATGTAGGTACATTTAAACTCATCCGTTAAGTAAAAACCTTGGAGGATCACATAAATAAATAAATAAATAAATAAATAAATAGCTGCTTTTTCTGTTTTGCACATTTACTCTAATGAATAGACCCACAGTTTAAGGCGTTGCTCTCTATTCACACTGAGGTCTGTACAAATACAGTAGATCAGTTTTTCACACTTTCATATACTGATGAGCCATAACATCAGCACTACCACCAGGTGAACTGAACACCATTAATCACAACTATAACCCCAGCAATCTGGTGACAGGATCATAGGCACCCAAGGACCAAAGGCCACCCCGTCCCCTCAGATCCAACAGAAACCCAAGGCAGCAAAAATTTTTATTAAAATAATCAATACTGGTCACGATAGACAGGGACTCGAACACTCTGCAACACCACAACAGGGAAAGAGCCCAAGACTGCAGAACCGGCCTCCATACTGTACACCCCTCAATCTCAATCTGATGTCCATGAGATGCATGGGGAAAACAAGTCAAAAGAAGGTGGTTGTATTATTAATAGATGTAATGTTATGAATGATCAGTGTAATCAGAAGGTTTTTCAAAATGATTTCAAGTCATGACAGAATGATGAGCCTTTCTTTAGCCTTCTAGGAGTCTCTTTGAAATCCAAAATAGTCATGGCTAATGAGAACAATCAATAACGCAAAACATTCATTAATAAAACATTGTCTCCTCTGCCGACATCGTCCACAACTGTTCTCCCAAAAATCACTCGCAATTCTACCATTATTACCAGACACAGTTCATCAGACTAAAACGCAAATGATTGCAAGAGATGGAGAAATTCACAATGTGCAAAAGGAACATATGGTCACAAAGTTGATTTATATATGTATATTTAAAAAAAGACATGTAACTGACAGTGTATTTATTTTGAGCCCAAGCTTTATGTTTAGAAAAGCAGCAAACTGACCCAAGATGATGAAAGGCACAGTTATGAAACCATATTAAATGGTGTGGAGGTCTCAGGTCTCCAGAGTCAAAAGCAAATTGATCTTCTTATTGTGACTGTCTTGGCTCTTACACTCCTACACACACCTACACACATTCATACAACAGACAAAGAAACACCAAGCTTTTCTAAAGGGCGTGATAATGCTTTAAGTGTCAAGTTTTCTATACTGATATTTTCGGTTTGACTTCTTTGCTCTCTCTCTCTCTCTCTCTCTCTTTCTCTCTACAGAACGGGCATGTCTGTTGCTCTGTGGATCCACTGTGCCTCTAGTGCCATTCAAAAAGCAACTGTCTATCTCACTGCCCTTTTCTTGTTTTCTATCCCCTCGATTTCTCTCTCTCTCTCTTTCTCTTTATCACTGCTCCTTGCTTCCTCTTTATCTCTCTCTTTCGGTCACTCTGCTCCTGCCTGTATGTACACCTTCAGGTTTTTCTTCCTACTGTCTCACGTGTACTGCATCAAACAGACATAACAAACTTGCAAGATTCAGCTATCGATCACAGTATTGGATCACGTGTATCAGAATCAACCCGCAGTGTGAACAGCTTGTGCTTTTGATACTCAGATTTATTCACTTCGACTGCAAGACACTACACAGAGATTCCTGATGCATGAAGGGAAAGGCTTTAATTGTAACGATCAGAATCCAGACGTCCATGCATTCCATTGTAAAATAGCCACGTTCATCAATCCATGGGCATGACTCAATCCATTAGCCATTCTCTGCAGTATTGCTAATTTCCATTTCTAATAGGGAAAAAAAATGACAGGCTTGCTGGATTTTCGACTTTTTCTTAAACTTGACACCTACATTTTTATGTTTAACGTTGTATTTTTGTTAAAGGTTTACTGAGGTTTAATTAATTCAATGGCTTGCTATTGTGTAATAGTGAAATAAAGATTTCCATTAAAAACAAAAGGTTGATTTTAATTTTTTTGGCATTTAGTTCATCATTAACTTCAATTTCACTGAGACGTTGGCTTCGTTATTATAGGCTTAAAGTCCAGTAACGAAGAACTGCGCATTTTAATCCCACAAAACTCATTAGAAAATGGTGAGTTATCTGATAAACAAGTGAACAAAAGTGTATAAAAATGGATGAATTTAATTATAAATTAGGGGGATTTATTACGTACATCCTTATCCGGACCTGACGTGTAAATATAGACTACATGCTATATGTTTTTTTTTATTTATTTATTTATTTAATTATTTATTTGCTGGGGACTGTAAGTCAAGTTCTTGA
>JAQQZT010000004.1:17257152-17273921 GCA_030068275.1 Clarias platycephalus | reverse complement strand
TACTTCAGTAAAAGTTCACTAAAGTAACAGTACTTTTACTTGAGTACAAAATTTTATTACTCTTTCCACCTCTGATATACTGGTTGTATATACTACAGTATATAGCCCCACACACCAGCGTGAAGCAAAAATTATCTACACTCCGGTTATACGTATTAAAACTTCTGTTGGCCGTTCTTGATCTTTCCGTTTGAGTCTACTGTCTCCCCAGTCACTGCTGTGCAGGTGTGTGAACATGCTACATCAGTTCATTTTTGTAACTGCGATGCAAGCAAAAATGGATGCCCCACTTGTAATAAACTAAATTTGGAGACATGGATTCATCATTACGAGCCTGAGAGTAAATGGCAGAGTATGGAACGGAAACATCCTCGATCACTGATCGAGAAAAAGTTCTAGAGTCAACCATCAGCTGGAAAATTCATCAACGCTTACAGTTTTCTGGGATTCTCAAGGGCCAGTATTGGAACATTATCAGGAAAAAGGTTTAACAATCAACAGTACTCGTTACAGTGAGATGCCTTTATTAAGACCTGAAGCCTAACTTCAGATTAAACGCAGAGGGATGCTATCCAAGTGTGTCGTGATCTTGCATGACAATAGACATCTATACATTTCTGCCCACACTGTCTACACTCCTGAAGTCCTGATCTCACTCCATCTGACTTTCACCTTCACGTTTGGTTGAAAGCAGCCCCTTGAGGATGAAGATTCACTTCTGATGAAGAAGTAAAGACAGCAGTGCATTCGTGGCTCGCAGCTCAGACTAAAGCACTTTTAATGATGAAACTCAAGAGCTTGTTGACAGATGGACAAAAAAAGGTATGGAAAAGGAAGGAGATTATGTTGAAAAATTATGTATTTGATTAAAGTTTTGTATTTAAGTTTTCTGAAATAAATTCTACAGCAAGAGTGCAGATAATTTTGACCCTTGTGCAGTTTGTATATAAACTTGAACAAGTTTGCATACACTAAAAAAAATTATACTTTGGATATACTTTGGATACTTTTAAAAAAATTGCTTAATTTTTTTTACTTTTTCTCAAATCAAATGTTATCATTTTATTTAAGGTTTAATGTTGATTAAATACAGTATAAATATATTTTTTATGTTTCCCCAAGCAAAAAAAAAAAAAAGCCATCCATCCAAATCAAAAACAAAAGTTATTACATTGCCTTAGGCCAGAAAAAAATAATTTTTCGACTTTGTAACAATTTGATTTTCACTTTAGAAAAATGTAAAATTTTAAGTACACTGAAAAAATTATACTTTGAATCAACTTAAAAAATTGCTTCAATTTGTTACAAGTAATTTTTTTTTTACTTTTTCTCGAATCAAATGTTATAATTTTATTTAAGGTTTAATTTTGATTAAATATAAATATATTTTTTAAGTTTCCCCAAAGCAAAAAAACAATCCATCCATCCAAATAAAAAACAAAAGTTATTACAATGCCTTAGGCCAGTAAAACTAATTTTTTAACTTTGTAACAATTTGATTTTCACTTTACGTACCCTTTAGTGATGGGGCACACATGTGCCTGTGCTCACATTAACTAAGCACACCTGTTCGAAAGCTGATGTGTGAAATGTAATACATACAAAATTTGAAGTTCACAAAATACTACAATATATAATACAAAATCTTTATTGAACTATGGGAAGATACTAACAATGCCTGCCATTAGCACACAAGTACGCCACAAATAGCAGTTTATCACTTTAGATCCCGTAGGACAGCCCGACTATTTCTTGTGACGAATGAATCTGACTCCATGGTGACCAGCATGACAGATGAGGTGATTAGGCATCCACGTACTCCCCTCCCCCTCCACCCTGGAAAAAGAAAAATGAAAAAGAGAGAGAGAGAGAGACAAGAAAAATCGCTTATTCCTCAACAAGCAGAACTAAACATGTGCGCTACCGTCTACTGCTGGCACGGATGCTGCTGAAATATATGAGTATAATAACACAGGCTGTGGTGCATTGTGCCAGCATTCCAGCATCGCTTATACAGGGATAACTCAGAATGCTGCACGGAGTTCAACCCTACTGGTGTACTGTTCGAGAGAATGCATGTGTGAGGGATCGTCCGTGCAGAGAAAATAGAGACAGAGGAGAGAGAGAGAGAGAGAGAGACAGAGAGAGCGAGACAGAGAGAGAGAGAGAGAGAGAGAGAGTTCTCCTGAAAATAGTACAGTAGATATATTATCTATATGTTTTTTTTTTTTTTTTTTGCAACTCTACACAAATCCTCTACTCTTCATCAACAGGGTTGCATGAACATATGAAAATTCACAGTATGATAACGGTATAATTCAATATTTAAAAAATGCTTTCGGTATATTTCGGTGTCTGTTTACCGCTTGGCTTGCCACAGTTGTGCCGCATAGCTCCAGGGTTCCTCCTAGAGTTTTGCATGTTTTTCCCATCTCTGCATGAGTTTCCTTCAGGCACTCCGGTTTCCTGCCACCTCCCAAAAACATTTATGTAGGTGAACTGTCTATGCTAAATTACATACCTACATTATGAGTGAATGGGTGTGTGGTGCTCTGTAATAACAGACATCATGTCCTGGCACACTGGAATCCCCCGCATCTCTTGCCAGGACCCTGAGGCCCTTCCCCCAATTTCCCTTTACCACATTTTTTTCTTTCCTTAATATTGTTTGTGGTAAAAACAAAAAAAAATTTTTTTTAAGTCCCAGTCTTTCACTAGTGCTTGGATACCATCAAGGTAGAAAGTTTTCTTAGGACACCAGTGCCATGATGGGACCACCTGCTTGGTGTCTTAAACCCTGGCCTCCCAGGAACCCCTTCACTGGCCCAAACATGTGGAAATGGCTTAGAGTGAGGTCAGGATTGTACAGGGGTGTGGCAATAACTTGACTGTGTACAGTTCGCACAGACCGACATGTCAATATAACCTCCAGCATAGTCCTAATGTTCATAATGTTGCCACATCGATTTGATTGAAACTTTCCACAATGATTTGACCAAAACAAATTCCTGCTTTCCTGTTTTGAGGAATAGTCTACTTTAAAATGTTTATATATTTATAATGTTGTTTTTAATTGATTTGCAAGCGATGTGTTGGAGTTGAATTACAGAATATACAGTATTCAGCACAGGATGATTAGCTTACGGTGCATTGAGTGAAAACACTCCAGCTTTAACTAACGCTCAGTGATTTTCTCTTTAAATCAAGTTAATTAATTCAGCAAGATGAACAAGTTTATTTTAATTATAATTCTGCATTACTTCCTTCTTCATTTTTTTACACACTGCATCACATCGTAATTGTCTGTAATGTTCTGGTAAGAAATATCTCATTTCAAACATCTGTGTATTCAACAGACGACGCCGCAACATGCTTGTGTTTTTAAAGCAACAAGCTGTAGCTATTTCAGATGAGTGATATATTGTACTGTATGTTCTTACATTTTAGATTTAACAGTAGAATATATGAAAACAGTTTGAAGTTTTACTTTGTTTAGTTCTAATTCTGTGCGCAACAATGTGAATTTAATGTTGCTCTGTGATCTGGGAAGAATTTAAATTTAAGAAGAATACCCTGAGTTGATTTTGAAGGTGTCATGAAAGTCATGCTGTATTTATACTATAGTATATAGTAAATGCGCCATCTATAACAAACAGTACACCTAGATACATTAATTATTTCCCCCTTTTTATACAGTAAAGTACTTTGCAAACGTCTTTAGTCATCCCTCATTTCTTCATATTAAATGAAATGAAATTAAATAAATAAATAAAAAGCACAGAAAGCATGGGATTTTTTTTCTCCTCACATCTAAATTTCTAATAAAGACTAAAATGCTGGATTTTGCATAATAGGTCCACTTTAAGTGTTTCTTTACTTTATATAAATAATATCAACTTTTCCAGTTTCCAGTTTTGTCACTCTTGAAATGTTGGTGATCGTATTAAATTCACATTGTAGTGGACCATTTTTCTAAAGGTGAAACTTTTTTAAAGGTGAAAAGATTTATTCATGTATACTGTATATCTATATAGTATCTATCTATCTTACTTTATTCTATATGAGTTTATTTTGGAAACTCTTGGAAATATACGTACCCAGGACACAGGGACGTTTTCGCAACCCCTGAACCCAGACGTCCAACCTTTATGCCTGGGAGGCCACCAGGCAGTCCGACCATTGTTCCAGTGTACTGAGGAAACTTTCTACCTTGATGGTATCCAAGCACTAGTGAAACACTGAGGTGAGTGCATTAGTGTAGCAGGAGATTATATTGGAAAATAAAGGAGTTTTTTACTCTTATAATTGTGTATACCCTTATACAACTATATGGCAATATATGACCTTTGCTTGGGGGGATAGATGTCTAAGGTTGTGCTTACTTTTAAGGAAAAAATACTGTACATAAATAGTAGGTTCATATTTTGCACCAATTTTATCTTATTTGCTCTGAACATGAGCTTTAGAAGCTCATTCTTTAAAAAAAAAACATTTGTAGAACCAAGCACAAAGTTTCTACTAAGTAAAACTACTTACGTAGTAGTGGTATAAAATAGATAAAAAATTAGATGATGTTTTTATTATAAGTTTTTACAGTTCCCTTCAAAAACAGGGGAATAATTCTGTCTTTTATGCCTACAACTGTATAGTAACTGTTATTATTATAATACAGATCACAGATTGACACCTAGTGTTGTGACTTAAAATGACTACATGCCATCCTCTTGTTTGACAGTGATTAAGGTAATAATTATTAGGCACAAACAAAAAGAAATTGTGGAAAAATCACAAGTACAATGTACAATGAGTCCAAGTCCCAGGAGTCAAGAGGTTAAAGGTTATTTGTATGGCACACACATACAGCACAGACAATTAGACTTTTTTAAATCCTTTTTTTCTGCATTGGATTTTCTTTGAAATCGGCCGGATGTAGCTGGCCTTTGCTCCCTTCGTGTGTAGACAGGCCCCGGTTTCCCATCATCCCATCAACAATTAACTGGTATATAATTGTTAATCAATGTTATTTAATTCACCTGATGGTGGTGTTAATGCTATGGCTGACCAGTGTAGTAAATAGTTTATAGCACATATCACAGTGAAGTCCAAAAAAAGAAAATTGTACTGTAAGCTTCTTTTTTTAGATATGGCTCATAGGTGTTGTATCTCAATCGAGGTTGTTTCCATACGCAAGAAAACAAAATTTTGCCATCAATGGCCTGATAACACTTAATCCAATCTGGCAACCCTGCAGCTTATTCTAAAAGCAGGGCCAATGTAAAAGCGGTGACAGATGGACACAAGCATGCTCACAGCTTTTCCAAAGATGCAATACCAAGCCAACCATTTTATGCATCAACGATTTTGCCTTTTTAGGCACTGTATATGAACATGATGTCTCATTGGGATTGCTTGCACACCATGAAGTCTGAGATAATGTATATAATTGTCTGTGCTATATGTGCGTGCCATACAAATAACCTTTAACCTCCTGACTCCTGAGACTTTTACTTGTACTGATGTGATTTTTCTACATTTTCTCTTTGTTTGTGCCTGATAATGATTACCTTAATCACTGTCTTTAAACAAGAGGAGGTTTGGCAAAATAATTATATCTAATGATAGACATACGAGGATCATACAAGGATTGATAGACTGTTTAGTTCAGAGAAAATGTTGTGCCCTTATATGATGAGATTCTGGTCTCAAAGAGTATTTTGTTCCATTATTTATTGTAGTGCATTTTAAATATTTGTTTGTGTGTGTGTGTGTGTGTGTGTGTGTGTGTGTGTGTGTGTGTGTGTGTGTGTGTTTCGGTGGAATAATTACTATTTTAAAGTTACATACTTATGATGAGCAATTGGTCAGAGTAAATAGTTTTTCCCTTTTTCATTTTTTACAGAATCTAATCTTCCATAGATTGCTACCAGTTTATGAAGGTGCTAGTTAAATTACTTGGAAAATGTCGACATCTAGTGGTTACCTCAGGTAAATATTTTGTCGAAGGAGGAGGAATAGGCAGAGATGAATGAACTAAAATGTAATAATTTACTAGTTGTATAAGTACAAAATATTCACTCACTCACTCACTCATCCTGTATACAGGATCGCAGGGCCTGGAAGCCTATCCCAGGAGACTTGGGACACAATGCAGAGTACACGCTGGACGGGGTGCTGATCCATCGCAGGGCACACATACTCACTTATTCACACACTACGGGCAATTTGGGAACACCAATTAGCCTACTTTGCATGTGTTTGGACTGGGGGAGGAAACCGGAGTAATCTACGTAATTTAATTTAAGTTAATATGGTGAAATGAGGATCACTCAAGTATATATATACCATTACACTCATAATACATTCTGTAAACTTTAAAACATCACTTACAAATCAATAAAAATTTATTAATTATATTTGTGCATTTTAATGTAGCAAATGTTCAAACCTGCAACCTGGAGGTGCAACACTCGATAATCCTGAACTGCTTGAGGTTTATTATTATTATTACATCATATGCAGTTTCAGTGAGTCTGTTCCCACTTTAGCCTCTGATTCTCTTCTTGGCTGACAGAAGTACAACCATGTGTAGTTTTCTGCTGTTGTCATACATTTGTCTTAAATCTCAGTGAACTGTACATTCTGGAATGCTTTTTTTTTTTATGGACTGTAACTGTATCCTTTCTGTCGGCTTGATTTTGCCTGCCAATTCTACTGTGATCTTTCTTATCAACAAGGGGTTTCCACCCATGTAACTTCCATTTAATGGTTATACTGTAGTTTGTTTTCTGCACAATCCTCTATAAACTCTGTTGTGTGTTAAAGGAGATCAGCAGTTTCTGAATTACTCAAACAAGCTTATATGGCACCAGAAAACACTGAGCTCCCAACCTCTCCATTTTACAGGCAATATGGAAACTCAGGTCTAAACTGTACATTGTAGATAAAATTGCATTAGAATAAAATACACAAGTTCAATAGTCTGTAGTGTAGTAGTTATAACATTATGTCCATTGGGACACTCACAGAGTGTTGAGTCAGTTCCACAGACTGGGTGTGGATATAGAAACCTCTAATCTACAACATTCATTCCTCGCCTACCACCCCTTCCTCCTCAGTGCAGTAGACACTCATATAAAGAGAGAGAGAGAGAGAGAGAGAGAGAGAGAGAGAGAGATGGGCGAGGCAGATGAAAACCAACACTAAAGCATAACAATATATTTTTTTTAGCCAACAGCAGGGTGGAGTGCACAGTCCCACACCCTGAACTTCATGGGCCGAGAGGAGCATATAACATACCACATGGCACACTTTGCTGAACACGCTGAACACCTTGTTCTGGAAACAATAATTAAATACGTTTATCTTGCTTTTGGGGTTTTTCATTCAAGGAACTCTTTAATTTTATAAAGTTTATATACAGAGCCAAGTTGGAACATTTAAACCAACTCAGGTACCAGTTTAAAAATAAATACATAATTTATAGATATCTATTATTTAGTTATGGCCCTAAGATGCACATGGGTTTATTCATTTATAGGCATAGTGGAGAAAATACTGTATGATTCTAGAATAGATATGCTAGGCTATTCTAAAGGGGTTGAAAGACTGGCTTTTTTTTTTTTTTTTTTTTAAATAAATAAATAAATTGCAATAGCTACTTTTTATGCGACACAACTAAAAATTCCTTTATTTGAATAAAGTTCCTACTCTGTGAGGATGGTGGCGTAGTTATTAGCACTGTGGCCTCGCACCTCCAGGGTCAAGGGCTCGATTCCTGCCTTGGGGCTGTGTGTGTGGAGTTTTCTCTCCATGCTTGATGTCTTTTCTCCCACAATCCTGGACATGAAGATCAGGCTAATTGGCATTTACAAATGTGTGTGTGCCCTGAGATGGACTGGCACACTATCCAGGACATACACTGCCTCATGCCTGGGATAGGCTCCACGCCTATTCCCTGAAACCCTGTATCAGGATAAGCGGTATTGAAGATGAATGAATAAATGAATCTACTCTACAAAAGATTGATAATGCCATTATATGTTTTCTTAGCTGAAATTACTGTAATTTATTTGAGATTCTTAATTACTGGTCAAGAAGTAGGGAATCATCTTATTCAAGGAATCTTGAGTCAACTTCCAAATAAGGATGGGTTCCCTGTTGAGTCTGGTTCCTTTCAAGGTTTCTTCCTATTACCTAGGGTTAGGGTTAGGGTTGGAGTTTTTCCTTGCTACTGTCGCCGTCGTCCTCGGCTTGCTCATCATGGACAGTCTCATCATTTTGATTCATACACATTTACATTTCATACAAACTTAAAGAATTATTTTGATTGTGTAAAGCTGCTTTGCGACAATGTCAATTGTTAAAAGCGCTATACAAATAAAATGAAAAAATGAGTAATTATATATAATTACTTATATATATTCCTTATATATACAAGTAATACTACAAAAACAAAAATATGACGTACTTTTTTCTGTGTGACCCAGAGCTCACACAGTGGACTCTGGGAAAATCCATCCAACCATTATCTATACCACATACAGGGTATACCTATCTAAGGCCTATCCTTAGAAGACAAGGCAGGTTACATCCTGAATTACATGCCAACCTATTGAATGCATTATGTTGTAAAACAAGAAATGCATTATGTCATAAAGCAAAGTTAATATTATAACATTTAATGCCTTACAAAATGTTAATAATTATAATTATTATTCTAAAAATAGTATAAAGGTGTATTCATAAACACATTCATTTTTAATACTGTTTTTCAACATAAGTCTACCCACACACAGATAAAGAAAATAAATGTTACACTTTCACATTTTAGACATGATGATTTAATAAAAGTTGATTAAAATCCCAAAAGTTTCACATCAACTTTTTGGAGCTACACAGTACTTATTTGCACCTATCAACCATGATATTAAAACCATTAACATTAAAAACAAGATTTGTATTCCCCTTGTGCCACTGGGGTGGCTCTGGCCGCATGGGCGTGTGGCTCTGCAGGGCCTCTGAGTCACATTTCAATTTAAGAAATGGTATATACCATCTCGGGTGTAGAGTTTGCATGTTCTTCCTGTGCTTGTTGGGTTTTCCCCATGTACTCCTCCCACAGTTCAAAGACTTGCATTCATTGGCTTCACCCAGTCCTTTGGGTGATCTGGGTTGTGGGGTGGAATCTCATATGGATTTTTGGTCGGATTGAGATTTGGTGTTTATAGAGGGTGGGTCGGCAGCCTTGGACCACAGTGGCAGTCTGTGGTGCACCGGGTGTTCTGGTGCCTTTCTATTGTGAACAGCATTGACTTTCAGACCTGATCCCCATGGGTGATATGGGTGGGTCTTGGGTGTCCATGATCCTGTCACTCATTTAATGGTGTTCATCGCGTGGTGATAATTACATGGATGGATGTATGAAAGGCATTGTTGACATTAATGTGAATTTTATTTATTTATTTTTTTGTCACATAATGGTTTCCCTGTACACTTAAAAATCGTAATATAGAGTACTGTCCAATTTTTTTTATATTATTTTTGGAATAGTGCCATACCATGCAGTCTGTTGAGCATAGTTAGCTTATCTGTTTGTGTGTGTCTGAGTTGGGGGGAGCTTTCAACGGCGTTCTGCCACGTCACGTGACAGCGGGCCGGCCTACGCGGTGACGTCACAAAGCAGGCCGGTTCGAGTCGCTGCCGCTGCTGTCGTTCTTCACTTCCGCGTTTCTTCTGCGTTTAACTGCGAGAGCCTGAGGAACCGGCGCGATGTCTCACCAAACCGGCATCCAAGGTAAACTCTTTGATCTCCACTCACAATAAAGGGTTTCGGTTAGAACTTAAATTCAAACGACTTCATTCGCTACATTTTGGGTTGTTGCTTATCTGTTTGATCAACTTGCGCGAGCGTCTCAGTTAAAGATTGACTTGGAGTGTTTGTGTGTGTGTGTGTGTTAAACACTAACCAGGACCAGATTCTGAAGAGACAGTAATCTCTGCCAAGTGTGATCTAAGCTTTATTGCTCAAATATAGTCATGCAAATGAAAGATCATTAGGACACCAGTGCTGATGCTCAGGTCTTTTTTTTTTTTTTTTTTTTGATGACAGTCTGGACTCCTCCATCTCCCTGGCATCCTTTTAAGGAATCCACATACCTAGCATTGTTTATTTCGGGAAACACTGCTGTCCTCCAGCTAAAGGGATCGGAATTATTTTTTTGCTTATTCCATCAAGCACTTTTATTAAATAGCATAAGTTTTTGGATATAATAAAAAACTAGAAAACTAATTAAATATCCCCCCTATACATTAAGTTTCCGTTACTTCCATCTATTATGTGCATAGTTTCGAGATTGGCGCTGTTTACAAAGTATTTTACTTTATATAAAATACTTCCCTTGCCCTTCCTTAGACGCCTTAAAACCTGGCAGTAATTTGCTATTGACGGTCTGTCCCCTGGGGACAAATTCTCAATGCAGAGTTGCGCAGCTCCTGATGTACGCAGGACGACGTCTTTTGGCACACTGACTTATGTTGGCATCTCACAAACCTTTTTTGATACCACTTTGTATAACTTTCTTACGTAATTAGTAAGAATGGGTTTGTTGATAATGTTTTTACTCTCTGTCTCCAGCCACAACGGAGGTGAAGGACGTCTTCGCCAAGGCACGCAACGGCGAGTACCGACTCATTAAGGTGGTCATTGCAAACGGTAAGTTCAAGACTGACATTAAGCTCTGTGCATTCGTATGTGATTATAAGAATCATTAAAAGTTGAAGATCTTCGTGCTGAGCCTACAGTTCTGCTGTGTTCTTCAGAACAGCTCGTGTTGGGGGGAGTCAGATTTGCGGGCCAAAAATGGGAGCTGGAATGGGACAGTTCCATCCTGCCCCTGTTGGAGGATGACATGCCTTCGTACGTCCTCTACAGGCTGGACAGCACCAATAATCAGGGTTATGAGTGGATCTTCTTAGCGTGGTCCCCGGATCATTCCCCTGTGAGTAACTGCCACTGGCTTAATGTCGGCCCTGTGGGAAACATAAGGGCAAAAACAAGAAGGGAAGTGTTTAGTTAAACATGGATAACGCAGTTTGTGGAACACTTAGCGGTACAATAAGACTCTGTTTTTGTTCCCTAAGGTATAAAGGCAGTTGAATTTGGCCTCGAGGATTCACTAGTCTTTTTAATCTGAAAAGTTTCAGTACCTGAACCTGGGGCAAAATAGCTTCTTTTAATTCTTGTATAATCCACAACCAAGGCTTGTGTTAAATGGGAATATATGCAAATGGAAAAGACGAAAAAAGTGTGTTACTTTTTAAGGTTAAAGTATTAGGCCAGCACATCGTTCAACAGAAGAGCTTTCATATACATTGGAAACAGTTCTGAATACATGCGGTCCAAAGACATGCATAACATACTAGTTGGAGGGAGTTTCTCATTAGTATAATATCTCAGGAGCAAGCTTCAATGTTTGTAGTCACCGTAATCAGCAGTGATCAGAGTTGATTAGATTAAAAAAATAGATCCAGTCAGGGTCAACTGTTTCAGTAACGCCTGTTTTTAGTGAGCGCATGATTTCATCATAGGATAAAGGTGATCAGAGAGAGTGTCTGTATATGTATTGATATACAGTATGTTGGCATTGAGGTGACCCAGTATAACATTACTTTTCGGACTTTTCTATCATTATAACATATATAAAGCTATACATTTTAAATACTAAATACTGTATTTAAGCGAATAAGAGCTTAGTAATCACAGGTTATCTTAAAAAAAAAAAAAAAGTCTAACTGCCTTGTGGATGTGGATAATTAGGTGTGTGTGCGTTTGTGTGTGTGTGTATACTTACACAGATGCAGCAGGTTCCATGGGTTTTGTCGTAGGTTGTGTGGTTTGAGCTGAAAAAAAAAAAAAAAAAGGTTCCTCCCAAGAATAGCCATTAAAGACCACACAAAGTTCTGGCACTGCAGTAATTACACATGAACTCAGCTGCGGTCTGAATTCTCTTTCAGTTCACTTGAAACTCTTTCATACACAGTATGGTCTATTTTTAGCCACCGGTACTACAAAACATTCTGATGTAGCTGATAATGTGGAAGTATTGGTTATATACTGTAGATGTGGCATCAAAGACAGAAAATAGATTGTTGTGATTTCAACCTGCTTTGCATAGAAACATTTGCAATTCTAATTCTCTCCTGCGGCTTTCAATAACCCAGTTGTGTTTCACAGCCAGCAGGAAGAGCTGCGAGGCCAAAACATTCCCTGCCCATGCTCCATTTAATTTGTTAAATACACATTTTCTTATTATTACGTTTTCTGTTATTTTCACATATATCTATATATTTTTCATTGTAATGCTGTTGTCAGGTTCGCCAGAAGATGCTGTACGCTGCTACTAGAGCCACGCTGAAAAAGGAGTTTGGTGGCAGCCACATAAAAGAGGAGCTCTTCGGGACAGTAAAGGTACGGCGGAGAGGATTCGCTTTCCTCATTGTGATTCTGGGTTGCTTACTGTATAGCTGTTCTAAAAGCTCAGGAATCATACGCTTTAAGGCATTTTATAATTCAAAGCATGTCGCTGCTTCAGCCGCTATTGTGAATAGGAATTTGGTCAGGAGTGAAACTACAGATCTAAAATATAAAATATAAAAGAGTCTTATTTCAGGCTGAAGGAGTTTGACTGAAATAAGGGTTGTGATATTTATTTATTTATTTGTTTATTTATTCAATTATTTATTTTTGGCTTAAAATCACGTTGCACCTCCAGGGTCCGGGTTCGATTCCCGTTTCTGGATCTGTGTGCATGGAGTTTGCATGGAGTCCCCCCCCCCCCATGCTTTGTGGGTTTCCTCTGGGTACTCCGGTTTCCTCCCACAGTTCAAAGACATGCAGATTAGGCTAACTGGTGTCCCCAAATTGCCCGTAGTGTGTGAATGTTGACCAGAGGTGCTGCCACGGTTGTAAAAATAGGAATACGTACAGTAGTCACCATTGGCCTCTAGAGTCCCTCATTGGTCTACAGAAGTTCCTAGATGGATAGATGGCTGGATTAAATGGAAAGATTGAACTAGGCAGGCTATTTTTATTGATTTACTCCCCACCTGCTGCTCCCACCCCATGTCATCCTCCTAAGTCTCCTGGGGATAGGCTCCAGGCCCCCCTGAATATGACCCTGAATACAGGATGTGTAGCACTTTTTTTTGTTTGCTTTTTGAATTATTGATTTACTGTGCATTTGTACTGCCATAGCCTAAAGAGCAAAGAGGCAACCGTTACTGCTATTCATAATTCATAATGAATTAATTACGATGCCAAGCGCTAGCAATATTAGTTTTTGTGTTTTTCCGCGGAAATCGACTCAGACGCCAAGTGTTTATGATGTCTAATGTGCCTCCTGCCCTGGTTATTTTTTATTCTACATTTCTACATTTTTTGCTTATTAATTTGACATTTAATATTCACTACATACACCAATCAGCCATAACATTAACACTGATTATCAGTAAAATGGTGGCATCTAGGGCTCACAAAAATTCAATTCAATTCAATTTTAATAATTGATAAAGAAGAAGACGACGACAGTAGCAAAGAAAAACTCCCCGAGATGTCGGTAGGAAGAAACCTTGAGAGGAACCAGACTCAACAGGGAACCCATCCTCATTTGGGTGATAATGGATAGCAGGGATTGATCTGCATAAAAGACCAGCCTGTCTGGCCAGATCCCACAGAAAAGCTAATGAAGCACAAATCGATGAAAAAAGTCAATGCTGGCTGCGATAGAAAGGCGTCACCACAGCTCACTGCACACCCAGCATGCAAAGAGCCCTAGGCCGCCTCCCCTGGCCTCCAGAGATCCCAATTTGATCGAACACCATGAAATGTGCTGAACAAACAACCCTGTTCCATTAGGTCTTCATCACCCAAAGGAACCGCTGCCAATATCCCTGAACCAGACAGCACAACACACAACCAGAGGACTTCTGGAGTCATGTCCTGAGGTGCCACAGCTGCCCCTGGGGCAAAACTACTGGGCTTAATGATTTGTGTTATAATGTTATGACTGTAAAATGTCTGTTCAGGACAGATGAGTTAATTCTCACAACAGTACTCAGTTATAGTTTAGCTTCCCAGCATTCGCTTCCTATTTCTCTTCTTCCATATCCTCATTGACTCACTAATCTTTAGGTGATTATCGTGTGCTGTGGTGTTAACGTATGCGGAAGGTCTTAAATCTCACTGAAGCAGGAAACGGATCAAGAGGTTTTATTGCGATTTGTGACGACAGGTGTTTTTACACCGTAATATCAGTAAAATAAATATAACTCTACAAATTCAAAGTGGAAGCGTGAACTTGCGTCACATTTTACAATGTGCGAGAGCAGTGGAGTATTTTAATCTCGACTAAAGGTCATTTTAACCTTGACTAACAGGATAGTGTCCTATTGTTTTGTCTTTTTCTCTGTGTTGTTAGAGTCCGTCCGGTTAGATATTAAATGTCTTTGAAGAGCACCATGTACAATCAAAGGGGAGGGACCAAACAGCCACCATTTAACTGTTTAACATTAATTAACTGTTCAATTAGTATGTAGGTGTCTTATTACTTTGTTAGTAGTAGTTTATTATTTTATAATCATGCATAGAGTACCAGTCAAAAGTTTGGACATACCTTCTTATTCAATGTCTTTTTCTTTATTTTTATTGTTTTTAATATTATATAATAATCATGAAAAGGTTAAAATTATGACAGAACAAATATGGAACATATGGAATGAACAAACATATGTGAAATAATCCAGTATATTTCATATTTTCAATTCTTTAAACCTTTTTCAAAACTTTTTTCCACCTTTCGCATTGATGTGTAGCCCTATAAACTTTGTCACCAGCAAAGCACCCCAACATCATCACACCCCCCCCTTCACGCTTCACAGTGGGAACCACACATTCAGGAATCTTTACGTCTAACAAAGACATGGCAGTTAAATCTCAAATCTCTTAAGTTTCTTAAGTCTCATCAGTTTCCGACTGATGTCTATTCCAAGAATCTTGGAACAAGCAAGATTCTTCTGAAGTAATGGTTTCTATTGCACTGTTCAACCATGAAGGCCTGACTCCAGCAGTCGCCTGTGAACGGTGGATATTGAAATACATTTGCTGCTTGAACTTCGATAAGCATTTATGTGGACTTTAATCTCAGGTGGTGTAAATCTGTGGTTTCTGAGGCTGGTCATTCTAATAAACTTATCCTCTGCAGAAGAGGTAGCTCTTGGTCTTCCTTTCCTGGGACAGTCCTCATGAGGGCCAGTTTCAAAGCGTTTGATGGTTTTGGCCAATACTGTATGTGCATAAGTTTCAGAGATTTTTTTTTTTTACAGTGACTGAGCTTCGTTTCTTTAAGTAATGATGGACTGTCTTTTCTTTTTACTTTGTCGAGTGTTTCTTGCCATAATTTGGATTTGTACAGTAGTTGTAGTAGCAATAATGGCGCTAATGACTCTGTACACTCCCTTCCTCTGAATAAGTGGTCTAAAGAACATCAATTAAGTTCAGATTAGTTCTTGACACTGCATACCTGAGAACAGAACACCATTCCAGGTGACTCCCTCATGAATCTGATGAGAGAATGCCATGAGTGTGCCAAGCTGACATCAAAGCCAAATGTAGATAGTTTGGACAATTAAAAATATAAAACATGTTCTGGGTTGTTTAACACTTTGTTGTTTACTACACAATTCCATATGTTTTTTTTTCTTCATAGTTCGAATGTGTTCAATATTAATGTATGAATGTTTAAATTAGTTAAAAAATGGTCCTTTATAGTCTTTTTGACTGGTATTGCATATAGTGTAAGGAATCCTTTCCATGGCTTTTATTTTGATTGAGGGTATGTAGTTTGTTGAATATGATGATGATGATGATGATACGAGGAAGACTAATGGACCTGTCTCTGTGCAGGACGAAGTATCACTAAACGGATATAAAAGGTACTTGGCGTCCCAGGCTGCTCCGCTCCCACTGACGGCTGCTGAGGAGGAACTGAGGCAAATCAAACTCAATGAGGTACCAATGTCGCAAGACCCAGATGTGCATGACATCATATATTGCTGGCCTTAAAGAAATAATGATTTGGATAAAGGTTTGATTAACATCAGAAAACCGGTTATATCGGTGCAGGTTTATGATTTCTATGAGTGACATAAACAGAGGAACACACACCCACACACACCTTTCAAAACAGTGGCAGTCAGAGATCATGTGACCACTGGTTTTGCGCTGCGTGTTAAACAGATTGCTCACTGGCCCACATAACTGTTTATTCTCTCAGCTGTGCCTGGTCCCATCTGTCTTCATCTCTCCTGTGCCTGTGTATTATAGCCATGGCAACCAGCGGTGATGCTCATATTCATAGCAAGCGTCATTGCCATGTTTTGCATGCCAGTAAATTCATCCAGGCAGCTGCAGAATTATTGGCACCCTAAAGTAGTGTGGCTAGGATTATGAAGAAACCTTTGTAGTCTTCAGTGTAGATTCATTTTAAGAAAAACATACATACGGTATGTATAAATAATATTTAACAAAATGATGTGCCACAAAAAAATAAATAAATTAATAATAATAATAATATAATTTTTTTTTTTTTTTTTGTGGCATATAATTTTGTTAAATATTATTTATATATTTTATAAAATTATATGCCAAATTTATATATATATATATATATATATATATATATATATATATATATACACACTACCGTTCAAAAGTT
>JAQQZT010000004.1:17153426-17170866 GCA_030068275.1 Clarias platycephalus | reverse complement strand
CACACACACACACACACACACACACACACACACACACACACACACACACACACACACACACACACACACAGACATAAATGCAGCAGCTGCTCCTACATCCCATAAGCTCCATTTCCCTGTATTAGATGGTACATGTGGCATCTTGTATTTGCCTGTGGATCACTGCCATGTACACAAGGCTGTTCGGAGACAAAAGCTATTAGATGAACAAATAAGTGTTGCTATGGTTTCTTCACATACAGGGGGTACACAATGAAGGTTGGAGAGATTGCTGAGTGCAATATATTGATCAGATGTTAAACCATCAACCATTCCATTGAGGCAGACTCTCTGAACGACTTGGCAGCACGTTTTGACACTTGTGCACTCTGTCGCCTTTATGAGCCACCTTTACACACACTTAAAAAAAAAATATATATATATACAGTATATATAATCTGCATTACTAATCATGTGAATGGAAGGTCTCCAGAAGGATAGTTAATCGTGTGTGTGTGTGTGTGTGTGTGTGTATTTACCTGTTCTTGTTGCTGGAGATCCACTCGGACACAAGCGACACAGCCTGCCGGTGGCAGTGTTTATTCCCAAAACTGCAGGCCAGCATAATCACCGCCCTTTGTAGCTCTCTGGTGGGGTAAGTAAATGATCATGGAAGGGATAGGAACCATGTAGCCAGTGTAAGGGTTAGAGAAGGAAGGGAGCCATATAATGAGGGATTACGATGAAGTAAATGAGTGAGAGAACGGGAGAGATTTAAGCACAGAGGGAATTAGGCAGCGAGAGCAAGATAAGGAGTAAGAATATGGGAATGAGGACACGAACCCAAAATATGGCAGTAAAAGTTTTAAAGAGAGATGGAAAGGATTTGGAGGAATAAAAAAAAAAAGAGGAGAAATGGGATGGGGATTAGCCAGAAAGTGAATAAGGGGAAAAGGGAATAACAGAAGAGGGAGTAAAGAAGGATAAGAAAATGATGGGTTAAGATTGTGCGGATATAAAGAACAGAAGAAGTAAATATACATATAAATAATGAGTGAATCATTTCATACATTCTCTGTGGTACATCTATTATTGAATCTGCTTTACTTCAATTTAAAATACATTTATTTCTACTCTTTTGAAATAAGAGGGTGAGTCAAAAATTATCCGCACTCTGGCTGTAGAATTTAGAACATTTAGAAAAGACAAATACGTCATTTTTCATCATAATCTCATTGCTTTTCCATACACTTTCTCCAACTGTCAAAAAGATTCCGTATTTCCTTATTAAAAATGTTTTAATCAGATCTATTAATTTCACAACTTTATTTAGAAAATGGTTGACTTTTGAGCCAAAAATGCAACACTGTCGTCACTTTTTCATCAGAAGTGAATCTTCACCCCTTAAAGGAAGGATGGATTTAAACCTCAAAATGAAGTTTTGCATCTTCATGCGACATCACAACGCCCTTGGATAGCGGTCCTCTGCATCAAGTCTTCACTAAGCCTCTCACTGTAATGAGCGTTGTTGATTGTTGAACCTTTTACCCGATAATGTTCAGATACTGGCCCTTGAGAATCCCAGAAAACTGATTTTTGAACTTTTTCTTGGTTGGTGATTGAGGATGTTTCCGTTCCATACTCTGCCGTTTACTCTCAGGCTCGTAGTGATGAATCCATGTCTCATCACCAGTAATGATTTTCTTATAGAAAATATCACCTTCCTTACGTCTGTTTATTCTCTTCCATGACTTGTTTCCGTACCACGTACACACTCAGACCACAAAAAATTTATCACTTCACGCTGCTCTTCTTTTATGCAAATTACAAGTGGAGTGTCCATTTTTCCTTGCACTGCAGTTACATATGAACTGATGTAACACGTTCACACCTGCGCAGCCGTCACTGGGGAGACGGTAGCCTTGAACGGAAAGCGGTAAGACAGTGTAGCCAACAAAAGTTTTAATATAACTAAAGTGTGAATAATTTTTGACTCACCCTCGTAATAACTTTTCAGATTTATTTCATTTATTAAAGATGTATTTGTTTTAATTGTATGTGATTTTCAATGGATCAAAAGTTTACATATATACAGTATGATCGCATTCCATAAATTTCCCATAAAACTTTGCTTGAGTTTTCCTCCCTACAGAACTTTTGTCAATCTCCCCGACCCAGTTACCACCAAGATTTAACTTTCAGGCTGATGTTTTTAAGATTTGCTTCTGTATTTCTATATAATCCTCCTTCCTCATGATACCATCTCCAGTACTTTCTAAAGTTCCTTTGTGAGCACACACACACAAAACCCCAAAACATGACGCTGCCACACCCATACCTTACCGCTGGGATGCGGTTCTTTGGATTAAAAGCCTCAGCCATTTTCCTCTCTACATAGCGCTGATAACAAATAATTCAATCTGTAATATAATACTGATATCTGACTGGAGAATATTTTTCCAATAGGCTGATCAACTGCAAAGTTCAGTCTAGCTTTCTACATAGTATTTTACAGGCTACAAATATAATCGTGTTGTTGTCTTGGGGTTTAGATCAACCTTTAAGACCTGGGAGGTATATGAATTGTATGTACACATGCTCATGATATCTTCAGCTCAAAGACTGTTGCTAAGAAAAAAGCTGATTTGTGGAGGTAAAGAACCACATTTATTCTGTGGAACAAGTACACCCTAGAGCACTAGCTTTCCATTTCTGTGCCCCCTTGCCTACACCTGCATTGCAGCTATGCTGATATTCAGCATAACAGTACTCCCTCTTGTGTTATATTGCTTAATTATATCCATTTCTGGAATCTACAAGACTGTGCAATAAGACTTTGTGTCTGTAAACTTTTTTTATTAAAGGGTCGGAGGTTCGAGCCACTGTTGGTTACTTGGGCAAGTCCCTTTACTTTATACCATGATTCTCACAAAAAAAAAAAAAATTGTGTGGGCTTACTGTATAAAACATGCTAAGATTAAATATCTTTAGCTAGATGTATGTAAACTTTTGACCCCTTAACTGTAAATCCTTAAAGAAGATTGCCTGCACAATGTGTGTGACTAATTTGAGCAGGGAAAGCCTTATCACTCACTCTGTCTGATAGGTGGCCTGCAGGAAGGAGCCGTCTGCATTTACACTCGGCCAGCCCAGCTTATGATACTTCTGCTCAACCTGCCTCAACACATAACTCTGACACAAAGAAGGAGAGAGGGAGAAGGAGATAAGCGAGAGAGAAACCAACCAAAATATGCAGTATGCGATCGAGAGTATGAATAATAAAAATAATAATAAGGGAGAGAGACATTATGGTTAATAGGGTGGCACATACTGTACTGTACAGTATACTCTACACAGGCAGATGATTGGCCAGATGAAGACGTGCCCAAAGTCTTTAAGGAAGAAAAATTAATTCAAATGACATTTTGTATTTGTGTGTATCCACAGTAGGTCATATCAATCCCACTCACTCATCACCTATATCGCTTTATACTGTATACAGGGTCACGGGGGGCCTGGAGCCTATCTCCGGAGACTTAGGGCATGAAGCAGGGTACAGCCTGGACTGGGTGCCAATCCATCACAGGGATTTGGGAAAACCAATCAGCATGTCTTTGGACTGTGGGAGGAAACCGGAGTACCGGGAGGAAACCCACCAAGCATGGGGAGGACATGCAAACCCCATTCACACAGACCCGTGGCGGGTAATGAACTCGGAATCTGAAGGTGCAAGGCAACAATGGTAACCACTACACCACCTTCTTTAATGAGATGAGAATTCAAACCGCTCTGAGATCCAACTGTGCAGCAAAGCAAGTGAATGAAATTGAACAAGTTTGTAGACAAACACAGCAAGCAACCCCTTGGAGGAGAAAGACAGTACTCACAGAAGCATATGACAGGAAATAAAGTGAAGCAGCTCATTACTGCTGATCTGAGGCCAGCTTTGATTTCACTTGTGCTCTAATTTGCTGTTTCTTTTGGTCTCTTAACTGATTCCAGATCAGATCTAAAAGCCCCGAGAGTGACTGACTTATGCCAAATAGGCTAATCTCACTTCAGTCCTAAGGGCTCAGAGGGAGTGACACAGTTTCAACCCTACTAAACATGTTGATCGTAGGTCAGTGGTGAAGTTTCTCAAGGACTAATGGGGAGTCACTTACGCTAAAGATGCTGTAGTCCTTGGTACGGTCAAGCAGCTTGTCGAGTTGGTATAGCGCTCGGCTGGCGGCGTGCCAGGGTAGGAACTCATCCTCCTCAGACAGGTAACAGATGATCTGCAGTGGGATGCTCTGTGGGAGATAGCCTGCCCTGCAGAGACACATAGAATAAAAGAGACTGATGTAGAGACATTCCGAGATGGACAGATATGTAAAAGAGAGATAACAAAACAGAGCAGATGTGTAAGACAGAAAGAAGAAGTGCGCCGAAGTTAACCTTGTGGCTGTCCAAGTACCCAAAATGACGGCATTGTGCCAAAGTGACGTCTTTGTTTAAAATAAGAGGACGAAAAACAATCAAATATATCTGTTTCAGTGTTTATAGAAAGAGATTTGTGAGTACATAGATCATAAATCATATCATAACACTATTTGAAGGCCATGTAAAAAGCTTTACAAGAAAAATACTTCTGAAAGCACAGCCTCCTCTAATGCTGCAGTCCTGTTCATGCTGCATAAATCCATAAACTATCACATGCTTGGAGGATAAAAGGTACTGGAAACGTTCAAACCCCATCCACTGTCATCAAGAGCAGCATATCAAACACAAGGTAATATTCCAGAGGCTTTTTGAAGCAAATATGGCTCAGTATTTTATCATAAAGCTTAGTCACTACACCTCTTTCATCAATCTTAGTCTCAGCTCGCCACAGCCTGGAGCTTTTCAAGGGCTCCGAACAACATCGGATGAGGAGGGAGGAGTTTGCGTACCAAATAACAGGAAGACATGATACAAACGAGGTAAGGTTATCTTTTTTTTTTTTTTTCCATTTGGCTGTGCACCAAGCAGACTTATAGTACAATCCCATGCACATGTTTGTATCAGTGGTGGTTCATCAAGTAGGAAAATATCTTGATTGTGTATCCGGATTTCTGGACCTGATTGAAAAGATTGAACATTTCCAAGTGAAAACTAAAACAGGCAGCATGGTGGAGTAGTGGTTAGAAACTCCAGAGCCCGGGTTCAATTCCCCCCTCGGGTCTGTGAGCATGGAGGTTACATGTTCTCCCTGTGCTTGGTGGGTTTCCTCCCACACTCTGATGTGGGCGTTCCCAAATTGCTCATTGTGTGTGAATGAGTGTGTGAGTGTGTGCCCTGTGATGGACTGGCACCCTGTCCAGGGTGTGCCCTACAGTAAGTCTCCTGGGATTGGCTCTAGCCCCCCACGCCCCCTCCCCCTCCCCTGCAACCTTGTATACAGGATAAAGCAGTACTGTATAGGCAATAATGACTGTTATAGTTGTACTTTTTAAAGATGTTCCCACCTCTATTTCTTTGGTCTGAATTCCATCATTCAACATGAGACAGGGCGGTCGCATGGACAGAATGTCGCAAAATGCTGAACATCCCACAAAGAAAATAAATCCTGCCGCCTATGAGCATTGAGCATGCAGTGTGTCAAATTATGCAATAGATATTAAATATGGCCAATAAAACACAATTACATCAGTGCCTTAATCACTCGTGTTATTAAAAGCCGAGCAAAAGCTCATCTGCATAATGTTTGTCCCTTTGATGCTCCTTTACTCCACATGTTCACTTAGAGGCGGCAGTAGAAGAACACATTGCAGAGACAGATTCTCCAGCCATGTGCTTTCCCCCCAGATGGCTACTGTATGTAAAGTACCTGGTTAAGAAAATGGCTAATTGTAGTTGAGTTTATCATAGAATAAAGTCTGTTTGTTGTACCGTGGGACAAAATGTCAAAATTTGACACATTTAGGGGTTTCAGATATAATTTTGAATCTAGGCAAAGTGCTCCACAAACCCTTATCTGTATACTGTACTGTTTTTTATTTTATTTTTATGATTATTATTCTTTCCTGCCATTTAAACAGTGTGCCCCAAATGTATTATCTGGTTCACATTATGCTTAAGATAAAAGTGCGTGGCTGTGGTCTGGGAGTCAGATTGAGATCTTGGTTTCACTTATCAAACTGGGTATATACAAAGGGATTTAGAGTTAAAATGTTCAAAGGAGCATTCACACAAGAAATGTAGAGTGTTGTCTAGAGTGTGTATACAGTGGTACTTTGGCATACAAATGCCTCGATCTTAAGAATTTTTGCCTTAAAAACTGTAATTTTGCATGAAATCTACCTCGGCATGTGAAGCACTTCCGGCATACGAGCGAACAAACTGATCCAAACCGAATACCGGCTGAGTTGTTTGCATGAGTGTGTCATGTTTGCATTATTTTTTTGCGTGCATGAATTTTTTTGCCATTTTGTGCAAGATTTAATGAAAACATAGCACCATGGGTCACGAGAATTTTACGAGAAGTTTTGTTTTTAAAGCAGTCGGTGCCAAGAAAAAAATGAAGGTAGTGAGGTTTAATGTCTTTTTATTTCATATTTTACTTCATTTGCATGTCTTTTCTAAATGTTTTGATTTTTTCATAAGCACAAAATATGATTATAATGTTGAAAATTGGTTATATTGGTAATAATTTTAAGTTGCTGGGATGGATTGTCGGTATTTACATTACTTCCTATGGGAAAATGCGCTTCGCAATACGAATTTCGCCGTAGGAACTCGTCTCCGGAACGGATTCAATTTGTATGCCGTCATACCACTGTACAGTGTATGTATGTATACAGTATATATATCTGGCGGCGCGGTGGCTTAGTGTTTAGCACTGTCGCCTTACACCTCCAGGGTCGGGTTTCAATTCCCGCCTCGGGTCTGTGCGCATGTTCTCTCCTTGATTAGTGGGTTTCCTCCGAATACTCCGGATTCCTCCCACCGTCCAAAGACATGCAGATTAGGCTAATTGCTGTTCCTAAATTGCTAGTATTGTGTCCGTATGGGCTGGCAACCTGACTCTGTACTGTAAGTAACTGCCACAGAAACAACTAATATATCTCTGGAGTAGGGGAGTATCCATCACCCGATGTGTTGGATGGAACGTAGACGTACCCTTTTTTTTTTATACATATATGCATACACACAAATATAATGAATATCTTGTCAAAGCAAGATTTCATTTCCATGACTTTTATAAAAAAATAAAGAAAGCAAGTCAAAATGACTCCAGAATTTAAGAGAAACAAGACTAGTCATTCGATTAAGAAAAAATAAAGCAGCTGATGATGTAGAACTTGGTACCATTTGCCATAGCATCTTCTTTTAAGCCTGTTCAAGACTTCATTAGCACCAGCACTGAGTGATCAATAAGTGTCAAGCTGCAGTGCGAGGGTGCAAGAGTTGGCAAACGTTTTCTGCCTGTCAGTGAGGTAAAAGAAAGATTGCCCCACCTGGATGATCATACCTATTATCACATGGGTCATTTACTCACTCACTCATCATCTATACAGCTTTATCCTGTACACAAGGTCACTGGGGGACTGGAGCCTATCCAAGGAGACTTAGGACACCTGGACCGGGTGCCAATCCATTGCAGATGGGTCACTTAATCAAATCAATATTTTGGAAGACCATCCAAGTGTTCCATTTTGAACCTGAAATGGTCTGAATTAGAGTGCCAAAGATACAAAGGTACTGTATATAAATTAAAATCGTAAATGGGTTCCAACTGCTCCAGTACAGCTTTAGATGCTCAGATTGCTCAACACTTTATTACCACACTTTTAGTTTATTTTTACCTTTGTCACACATTTGCCTGACAGACTAATTAACTTGTATTTGTTAAATTAAAAACCACAATGCAATTAAAGCCCTGTGGTAGTGGGGCTGTGCTCGATCTTCCACTGTGGATGCAAAGAGGTGCTGGGTGGAATCAGCACATAATGAGTGATTGCTTTCACCTGTGTGTTCTTACCAGCAGCCCACTTATATGCTTGTTTTTCATTTTAGTAGAGGCAGTGAACCAAGACAAGAGTGACTTTACATTCACACACACACACTCTCTCTCTCACGTACAAACTCTCTCTCCCTTGAACTTAAACTGAGACAAACAGAGTTTGGCCTTTTGCCTTTTTTTTTTGTTTGTCGGGCGTTCACTGAAAACTGCCTGTGCTACATTAAAAATTAAAGAGAACCAGAGCTCTGTCAACATTCATCTGCCTCCTCTTCTGTTCTACAAACACACACACACAAGATTCTGAGCCCGATAAAACCTTTTCTTAATCAACACATATTGCAGTGAAGATCAATCAATCAATCAATCAATCAATCAATCACAGTAAGCATTATATGCAGTGTACAGTACTGTGGAAAAAAAAGGTTAAAATTACGGACGGTGAACAAATGGTTTACTCTGACAGGCTGCAAGGTGTCTAAAGATACAATTGGTTGTTTATGTAACAACCTCAGCAGCAACCTCGTTTCCCCTCTCGTCTGTTCCAACCACTCAGCATCAGCAGTATACCAATCACTGGCCTGATCATCTGCACCTGTTTCTCACAGGTTCATGCATTAAGTTAGATTTTTTTTATGCTTGAATGAGTCATAGGTCACGGTGTGGCTGAAAAAAATCCAAAAAAGACCATCAGAACTTTTGCCTCTTGGAAGCAAAATATGAATAAATGAGGGGTGACTAAAGACTTTTACACAGAAATGTATGACTGGGCTAAAGTGACCAAATGACCCTGTGTACAGTAAGTCACCTTTCTGACTTGGATAATAATATTAGAAAAAAAAATGGGTACTTAACACTGCTTGAAAGTCCCAAAATGTAGTCCTTGTATGGCCAGTTTTGCCCAAAGTGCAGTCTTTGGAAGAGTGTATGTGTGTGTTAATTTAAATTCTATCCCATGACTTCCTTTTGAGCAACAAACAATCAGCAGCACTGAATGAGAAGAGGCAGGAACCTGCCCTGCTTCATCACTCCTCAGTATACACCCCAGAAACTCTCAAACACCTGTGAGCAAGGCATTATCTTTCCATCCACTTGGATCTCGAATCACTTCCGCGTCTGAGCTCAGTCAGTATCTATTGAGCCATGAGACCTTGTCCACAATCCCTTACCTGTGGCTGCGTCTGATTGTTCGGCCTAATTCCCATGGGAAACTACCCGCACTCTCCAGGAAAGCAGGCTCACCACCACCACTGGATGTTCAGCACAATCTCTGCTGAACTGTGCAGTACTGGGTCAAAGAGCTCTTTCGCTGCACAGAGTCCTGAACTTTGTGGGTTAGGAACATCCAAGAAGACATCATCAGAACCACTCTTCTGAGCACTTTTCAATATATTATCCACCTAGTTTCCTTTACTCTCAATGTACAGTACATCATTCAATTTGCTAATGATCTAATTATCCAGTGTAATGCATTATATTTACTACGAGTTACCTGTATGTTTTTCTATTATCATACATTTACCAGTAATAATTGACCCGTCCCACACACTCTACACAAAAACTCTACAAAAATCATCTAATCCCATATCCTTTAGACACTATTAAAAGGATTTTAACCAGAGCATCTGTCTGGTTCACACGGCTCTACAGTTTGCAAGAAAAGTCGTGTGTGCTGTAGAGTTATAGGGCTCCTTTCCATTATCATCTTTTAATTTGCACAAAAGTACACAAGTGTATACACCTGTAAATGCGAACAATGCTTCATTTAATATGCAAGACTGCTCTTCAGCATCCCAACCACATAAAAGGTGATAAACAACTCCACAGGTGCAGGTTCCCAACAGAAAATAGAAGCTTTTTATCATGCACTAACAAGGAGAATATCAAATACACCAAACTGTAATATTCCTCCTATAACCTTTAACATATACGCTTTTATATTTTTATGCTTTAAAAAGGTACTAGTTAATTAAAATGGAAACAAGGGAGATTAAAAACAATCACTGATCAGCCATAACATTAAAACCACTAACAGGTAAAGTGAATAAAGTTGATTAACATTGTTAATGAAGCAAGAAGTGATGGACGCAGAAAAAAATGGGCAAGCATAAACGTCTGTGATCACTAAATGACTGGGTCAGAGCATCAATAAAACATCATGCGGTGTTCCCATTGCGCAGTGGTTACTCACTACCAAAAGTGATCCAAGGAAGTACAGTACAATCCAGCAAAAGAGTCACATGGGGAATGAGGACTATCCTTCTGATCCCACAGAAGAGTTGCTGTAGCACAAATTGCTGAAAAAGTTAACGCTGACAGACAGTGAGGAAAAGAGCGAACATCTGGCAATGTTCCTGTTTGTATGAAAGGAATTGAAAAAGTGCTTATTAGAGCAAAGGCTTTTCACAGTGGCCCTTGTTTATCAATATTTTAGTAAAGGTTTATATAATTCTTCGTTGATCTCACTAGATTTACAAAAGTTTTAGAAACGCTGAATTTAAAAAGTGCTTGAATAGAGTGTAAAGAGCATGAGAGTTTCTCAGAGACAGGAGTGAAAATTGTTTTTTGTCACATCTGCACCTGGTCTATCATGAAAATGCAAAAGAAAAGGAGCTACACTCTACTCAGGTGATCACTGACATCACACAATTAAACACTCCTTCACTCTCAAACTCATTCTCTACACAGGGGGCTGGAGCGTATCCCAATAGACATGGGGCATGAGACGGGGGGGGGGACCCTGGACAGGGTGTCAGTCCATTGCAAGACATGAGCGGACACACGACGAGCAATTTGAAAATGCCAATTAGCCCAATCTGCATGTTTTTGGACTGTAGGAGGAAACCCAGAGTCCCTGGAGGAAACTCACCAAGCACAGGGAGAAAACCACACACACAGGACGAAGGCAGGAATCGAACCCTCGACCCTGGAGGTTCGAACCGACAGTGCTAACCAATATGCCAACAGGGAAACAGCTATTTTTAAACCACTTTAAACCGTGTCTCAAAGAATGTCTGGCAATAAGATGCCTCTTATGCATCAATCAGTCACATCTCCGCTTTGAAGAAATCTAGACACTACAGATAAACTGCATGTGCAAAATAGCTTGTTTTGCTGGCTGCCTCTGAAGTATTATGCAGCATTTGAAAGGGAAAAAAAATGGCAATATGGCATTTTTTTTTCACAGCTTTTATGCTGTGAAAAAAAAAAAAAAAAAAAACTTGAAATGTGTGACCTGTCATATCAAATCAGGTATTAAGTCGCACACATCGGTTTTGCAGAATGGCCAATAGAGTGCAGTAGGTGAAAAGTAACAAATCTCAGCAAAATCAGTTTAATAGAAACTTTATCCAGATCCTTCAAGAAGAGTGGAGAAAGGTTCCATCTTAAACATTGTTAAAGTACTTTAATGAACACTATCCATGCTGGTTACTCTAGTTTTCATAGAAAAATGTGCATTTTTTGTGATAAAACAGCGCTGCTGGCGAAGATATTTCTTTGGGATAGCAGGAAATCCTGGTGTCAAGATGAGGCTATGGGTTCATCACAATTTTTAATCCTCTAAAAATTTCATTTTACATTTTTTCTTGTTCCCAAAGCCCGTCTTGTAAACAATCACGACAACCAGACATGGTAATATACTGTACATGGTACTTGGTTCAGGAATCTGAAACTCAACCAGGAATCTAAAAAATATGCACAACTTACATCATCTACATTGCTTCATCCTATATTTAGGGTCGCTGGAGCCTATTCCAGGAGACTTAGGGCACGAGGCAGGGCACACCCTGGACAGGGTGCCAATCCATCTCAGGACACACACACATACAGTACACACACACTCACTCAATCACACACTACGAGCAATTTTGATAACTCCAGTTAGCCTAATCTGCATGTCTTTGGACTGTGGGAGGAAACCGGAGTACCCGGAGGAAACCCACCAAGCATGGGGAGAAGATGCAAACTCCATGCACCAATCAGCCAAAATATGACTTAATACCTGATTTGATGTAATGGGCTACATTTGTTCACTGATAAGCACGACATTTGTTAAATCTTCTGTATTTGCACCTTTTTTATTACTCAAAGTACCCATAGCTCATATCCAGGTTTCAACTGGATATGGGCAGGGTGTACATCAACACTGTTATGAACCTCTTAATTTATTCAATATTTTATATTTATTTTGGGGTCAGCATTTCAAAACAATCAGAAAAGTTTGTAGGTGAATGCTATAAGCTATACTAATCTCCTATGAATATTGGAACCACTTGCGGTCCTGCTGCGATGCAAAATGAGATGCTTTAAGCAGCATTTCTTTATAACGCCTGTATGATTTGCTGAGGTTTTCCTTTAGCATACAGTACTGTGCAAAAGTCTTAAACCACCCCTTATTTCTTCATATTTTGCTGCCAAAGAGATAGACTTTCTTGTATTTTTTTATGTAGTCTTGAGGAATAGTCTTCAAGGCTTCCTGAAGGATTTTTTTTTTGCCTCTCATCTCAAGTTTTTGGCTCTCATTTTCAGTCCAGTCCCTGTACCTGAACAGAGGAAGTTTTTTTTGTTTGTCAAGCATAAAACAAGCATTAAAAAAAGAAAAAGAAAAAAAAAACATCTAGCTGAAGGCATGAACCAGTGAGAAACAGATGATGACAGATGATCAGACCAGTGATTATTATACTGGTGATGCTGAATGCTGAGTGGTTGGAACAGATGAGAGGGGAAATGAGGTTGCTGCTGAGGATGTAACAAACAACCAGTTTTTTAATTGTATCTTTAAGCACTTTGCAGCCTGTCACAATAAAAACAATTGTTCCCTTTTCTTTAATATAATTAGGTTAAAACGGAACAGTGAATCAACTATTAGTATCATGTTATCATCAAGGTGGGTTTTTTTTTTCCCACATTGCTCTGCAAGGTGCACCATCATCAAATTATTCCCTTTAAAATACTAAAAAGAAAGAAAATGTATTCCCTCTGCCTGAGCATTAGTTTCAAGTCCTTGGGAGATTCTTTTTTTTTTTTCCTCTTGAGTTTTTGTTAGGGGGAGGATTTTGCTGAAGGCTAGTAACTCCCTACCAGCTTCTGCAAGCTTTTCTTTTAAAATTCCACATTAAAGTAAAAGCCTTGTCTGACTTTTTCCATTTTGTTCGGCAGCATCCAAATGCACGCCCTCAGTCTGAAGCTTTTCTGGCAACACAACAACACCACCACAGCAACACAACAAATACTCTGCATGGGGCGCAAACCTGCTTTTTCCCCATCCTGAACAGAGCCGATAGTGTACTTGATTTTATTTCCATCTCTAATGTGATTGCATCTTACATGTGTTCTTCTCATGCAGATTTTTACAAAACAAACGCATATATTTCTTTAAAAAAAATAAAAAAAAAACCCTCCACAACTGCAAAAATAGCCATCAAATTCTGTCCAGCGGTCGATTTAAAACAATCCCACAGTACACTATTAACTTGCGGTCCATAATCTGGCACATAACTGCTCATAATTTTCCTTTGACTAAACATTTTTTTTTTCATTTATGGCGCAAGGGTTAGTATTCATAGTGTACGCACCATTTCTTGGGGTGTAAGCCATGATGAGCCACACTGTTATATGTGTGTGTGTGTGTGTGTGTTTATTGAGGATTTAGGTGGCTTGTACTGTGTGTGCATTACCGTCATTTCTGTGTCTTCCGTGTGCTCTGTGTATGCATGATAGCGTAAACTATTATGTTGATTGGCTCTGTTAAGTGATGCATATAGCCACGCCCACCTCGGGGCAAAAGTGTACACTAGATGCTGTGAAGTAATCTGGCTGGACAGACATACAGATAGCATTTTCCTGAGACTGGTTTCGGGTCCTCCAATGGATAAAACATAACGATATCATCGAAAGATCGAGTTCTTAAGGCATCTTCACTTCAATTAAGCAACAACTTAGAACTAATTTACATAATGAGGACTGACAATGTGGTGTTACTAAAACCTAAAGGACAAGTTTCTGTCTCATTGTACTGACAAATTGTCAATACATTCAGCTATGAATCTGAGTGCTATGCCACCTACAAACATGGCTGCTAATGACTGTGACATCAAGCCTTCACAAACTCTGTGTTCATTCTAATTGCACACACCTGGACTCGATTACAAAATCAGCCAGACTCGCAGGCATCTGGTAGATGCCTTTATCCAGAGAGACTTACATTTATCTCATTATACTATACATTCCGGCAGTTGAGGGTTGAAGGCCAAATAGCCGAAGCTCGTTGGTACTAGAACCCATGAACCCATGACTTTCCAATCTACTGTCCAATGTCTTAACCACAGAGCTGCTTTTCATTACCATACCTTTTTGTCTTTTTCTTTTCCCCTTTGTGGTGTTGATCTTGTTTTTGCCCACAATCGTGCTTAGCTCATGCTGCTTGTTGATCACCTCATCATTGCCTGTTTGCTGATTACGACTAAACCCTTTGATTTCAGCCTAAACCTAAAATAAAGTCTCTGTTACACAAATAACACTGAATTGCAAGCAGGACATTACCTTGAAAGGTTTGGAGATGAAAAAAGGCAAGTTTGTATAGAAGGTCTTTGTTTGCTGCAGCATCACAATTCATTCACACTTGAATGATCTGAAACTAAGAGACCCAAACCTGTTCCGGCATGACCATACCCCTGTGCACAAAATGATTGATCACAAATACCCAAAACTATGAAAAACAAATATACAGAGGAAAGTCTGCTCGGAAAAATAGAAGTTGAATTTCTGTAAAGACATGTCTAACAAGGACGCATGGCTGTAGTGGTAAAGTGTAGTGTATGTTTAAACTTTGCATTCTTTGCAAAAGTCTTGAGCCAAGTCTTGATTTCTTCATATTAAATAATGGGATCAAATGCTTTACTGCAACAGGCTGCAAAATGCTGAAACAATAAAAAAATTTGCTAGGTTTCCCCTTTCGTCTGTTCCAACCACTCAGCAGTCAGCATCACCTATCCCTGAAGACTTATGGCACAAGGCTGGGTACACACTGGACAAGATGCCAATCCAAGGGCATACACACTCATACACTCATTCACACACTACAAGGCAATTTGGGGACGCCAATTAGCATAATCTGCATGTTTTTCGACTGTGGGAGGAAACCAGAGTACCTGGAGGAAATCCACCAAGCACGGGGAGGACATGCAAACTCCCCGAGGCGGGAATCGAATCTGGAACCTGGAGGTAATAACCACTAAGATACTATGCTGCCCATCATCAAGAATACATTAAAATAATAAAAGTAAGCCTAGCTCTTTGGAAGCAAAATATGAAAAAAATCAGATGCGCCTCAAGACTGTATTTTTCGACTAAATTCAGACTGATTTTTTTTGTGTGTCCGATCCATTAGACTTTAGACTATTGTGTATGTACTTTTAGCCTGTATATGCTCTAAATGTGTCCTGCTACCTAAAATCAGTTTGACACTTGTGCTGTGCTGCAGGGGTTGCATCATCTGTACAAGGTACAATTATATGAAACCTAGAAAAGGGATTTGGCTTCTCACAGCAAGCTTAGTCCCGCAGTAGAGGAAGAGCGCTCTCTATTGCATCACTTATCCCTACCAACTCAGCAAGGAGTCTTAGGAGAATGGAGCAAGCGACTGAGCTCTACTGGATGCTTTCACAGAGCTGCTATTTGTAGAAGGTAAAGAGGAAAAAAGAGAGCGAGAGAGAGAGAGAGGGAGAGAGAGGTGGCCTGACCAGACGAATGCATACGACTCTTCCGTTTCTCACATTATCTTTCAGCACAGCTTCGCTTTGGGCCTTGTTTTGACACAAGTGCCAACATGTGATTTCATTCAAGCAGATGGAGAATGGGCAAAGAAGCTTACATTATCCGAGAACCAGCTTTACACTTAGTGAGGCTGCTGCTTAAAGTGTGAGAAACTATTCTCTGCAATCCCACCTGGCAAGGTTGAAGACGTCGTCAATCAGACTTGCGCGGTTTCCTACGGAGATGATCTACAGTCAGGAAGGAAATAGAGGGAAAAAAGCTTCATTATACTACAGAATATCAAACAACGGAAGTAGTTGCAGCTAATGAATTGATATTTATGGGATGAATGTTTAGTGAAAAGATTTTCAAAATGTAATTGAAAGGAAATCGGATAATAAAAGGGAAATAAGAGGGAAATAAGACGCTGCATACAGTCGGGTTGATTATCAATTGCTGAATAAGGAGCCTCCAGTTGTGAAGGTCATAGTTCACCCTGAAGTAGCCTGTCTGATTGATGTTTCCCAGCACCCACATCTTCTCATCTATGAAGCCCACACGGTGCGTCTCTAGAAATATACATGGGGGAAAAAACAGCAGGGTGATAATGCTTAAAAGCACAGCCTGACATCATTAGAATATCCACGATTTAATCCTTTTTCCTAAAACAGATGCACTTAGAGGTTGGCTGATGAATGGCTGTACTAATAGGAATGTCTATATTCACTCAGGCTTTTTATTGTGGAATTGTGCCCCGACTGTTGTAGTTTCTAATGGACCTTCTCATCATCGGTCATTCATTATAAGAAGCTGAACCTCTACAAACCTAATGCAAGATGAAATTAAACCGTCCTTAGCACAATTGAGAACTCTGCTGAGACAAATGAGATTAGCAATGAGAACTTCAAGAATCCCTGTATGCCTGAATGGTTCACATAACTTTATAGAGAAATATTGAAATATTAAAGAAATATTGGTACATCATTCCTCTCCGTTTCCATTAGATTAAAGGAGAAAAACGTCTCTGCTACTCTACAGTAAACGTATCACGTATCCATTTATCCTGTTCCGAAAGGGGACATTTGTTCCATTTCCATCAAATTCTGTTTCTTCAGTTGAACTGATGCTATCATGTGTCATGATATTAATATTAAAGACATGGCTGGTCTTTATAGAGATAACAAACGCACTTCACACCACTTGACAGTTGTTTAAGGTTTCCAGAGAGAAAAGAATTGTAGGCAAAACCTTCACATTCTGCATGCAGTCTAATGTACGCTATATAAATCTCCATCAAATCAATTCCAGGTTCTCTGAGGGGTTTAACGGTTCTAGCAATGCAGGTTTGTAAATTAATAAACTGATGCGATACTAAAGATCTCTCGCTTAATAAAAATGTACAAGGTTCTGTATGTTCAAGTCAAAGCGGCACTTTTGATTGTGCAGAATACAGTAGTAGAACACCGTCATGAGAGTAAAAACTCCCTTTATTTCTTTATATAATCACCTGCACGTCTAATCATGTGTATAAAACATGTGGAAATGGCTTGGAGAGATCAGGACCATACGGGAATGTGGCAATACTGTGTGTGTGTGTGTGTATATATATATATATACAGTGGTGTGAAAAACTATTTGCCCCCCTCCGGATTTCTTATTCTTTTGCATGTTTGTCACACAAAATGTTTCTGATCATCAAACACATTTAACTATTAGTCAAAGATA
>JAQQZT010000004.1:17141013-17153326 GCA_030068275.1 Clarias platycephalus | reverse complement strand
ACTGTATATATATCACTAAAGCTTATATAATTGCTGTTGTTTGGGCACAAAGAGGCTGAGTGAGTTTGTCTTTTCGTTTGGAGTAAATGGGGAGCAGCTGGCTGATTGTGGTTGGTACCCACGGCCACCTCCACCAAATATAGCATGAGCACTAAGTAAAAAAATTTTTTTTTTAAATAGAAAAAAAGTCAAAAAATAAAAAAAACCTTGAAAACAATCCAGCCAAAACTAAGCATCATTAAGAACATATTTTCTTTTGCAGTTGTTCATACAGTAAATTCACTTAAGTTAGAGTCTGATTATGAGAACAGCTTGTCTAAAGCTTTAGTACACCAGTTTCCTGTTCACTATGTGTTGGTCAGCTGCAGAGATAAAAAAAAAAAAACGCACGCAAAGAATGTTTAGCTGGAAAATAAAACAAGATAAATGATGACACATGTAGAGTACCTTTTCAACCGGGAACCTCAGCAAGGAAGGAACTGGCTAAATTGAACACAGAAGCTTGCAGTGTAAAACAATAGGGTTTTAGAGAAGGATTTTTGCTGAACCGACACATTTCTTAGATGGCCTATAAATTATCCTTATCAGGAGGGGAATGGAATTGAGGAGAATAACAGCAGGCACAGAATTACACTCCATATAGCACACATACATTTAGATTTAATGTTGTTTTTACATTTGAATTAGCAATGATGCCAAAGGTATTTCTTTGATAACAGATGGCGACAGTCCAGCTAAAATATTTTTTCTGAGGTAATTTCAAATGTAATCAAGTTGGACCAGTATTGAAACATGGCGCAATAAGCCCAATGCCTGGCACTGACTGTAAAAGCATGGTAGTATATCAGACAAGTAATCCTTCTGTATAATTCTGGTTGTATTGTATCTGAAGGGAACTTGCCTGTTTTCTTTGAGACCCATATGACAGTCTCGGATGATATGTGACTTGTGTTTCCCACTGCTAGAGTCAATGGGATCTGCCACTGGAAACTAGGAGAGACAAAGAGATGGAGAAGTGTCACCCTCATTTCTGATCATAGATTTAACTCAAGACATAACAAGAAATTAGTCACAGAGAAAGACATTCATACTGTTCTCAGGTAGATACACTATATAGGCAAAAGTATTTGGCCAACCATGCAATGACATTTTTTTTTTATTTTTTTTAATTTGTGCTCATTCATTCGGCCATCATCCGAAAGGTGCTTGATGGCGTTGAGGTCAGGGCTCGGTGTTCAGGCCAGTAGAGTTCTTCCACATGGAATTCATCAAACCATGTCTTTACAGTGCTTGAGTGATTGAAACACCTGAATTCAATAGTTGCCAGGTTTGGCCAAATACTTTTCTCCATATAGTGCATTTATTTATTTATTTATTTATTTATTTTTATTATTACAAACATGTATGAAGTCTGAATGCCATGTACAAGTCTGAATGGAACAAAATCGCATCAACGTAAAAGTTGTAAAACATACGCCATGTGCTCAGATACAGCAAAGTGAGTCAATATCACATCATTGGTCAATATCACATAAGAGGGAGTGCTGTTTTGCTAAATATCAGCACAGCTGTGATGCAGTTGTAGATATCCTGTTTAACAGAATGACCTTGAATGTGATTATTGCTTTTATTCACACACCTTATAATCAAACACTGCTTATTACCAACAGATTATGAATTGTATTTTTATTTAACCAATTACTTTTTCTCCACCAACACATGTCCTTCCAGGACTGGGGGAACTAAGTAACCGCGACCTCCACAGCTGGCAACGGACAGTTAGTACATAACTGACAGTTAATGTAATTACTGGGGATGAAACTAGTTTTAAATTCCTACTCGTATTATGTAGCCAAAAGATAAAAAGAATAAAACATGGAGGTGGTGGACAGTCCGGTAAATACTGTAAGTCCTGTAAGTTTCTTTTTATATTTTCACTAATTATATCAGTTCCATTAATATCCGAGTTCCTGGTTGAATTCCATATAGCATTCAATAATAAGCTAGTGCACGAGGGTGTACAACCACTCATTCAACAGATGAAGTAGTACTCATGATCAGGAGTTAGAGAGAAGGATTTGGGAGTCAGCCTTGTGTTAAAAGCTAGTTAGCTTTGTATCTCGGATTAGGCGTAAATAAAACCACAATTCAGAACGATTTAGAAGCAATTATCAAGGAGACAAGTGTTGTTTAACACTATGACAACAACTATGATAACATTATCAATTGCGTTTTCTTGTTAAAATGTGTCATAAAATGTGTCTGGTTTCGAATGTGCATTTTCCCAGCTAACTGCTCTCTCGTCAATACTGCGGACTTCCCTTCCTACTTTCAGCCAATCTGGCAACCACTGATTAGTGAAAATAACAATTGTAGAACACCTGGGATGCAGAGTGATACATATAGTTAAACGTCCCAGTGCTGTTACTATCTACGGTATCACCAGCACTCATGGGAAAGCCTCTCATCCCATCAGATTGTTTAGATTGTTGTATAATGTCCTTTTATCCCTGCCGGTCTGTGCATCTCAAACCTGCTTTAAAACTCAAAAGTGTGTCTGACACACACGTTGTTACACTCACATATGCTCTGTCAAAATGGCAAGCACTCAGATGGTCATGGTCTGCTGCCTGCCAGTGCTAATTACCTTGAACAAAAAGGCCCACCACTGAGTAATTATTGCCATTACAGCATAGTAAACGTCCTGCCGAGCCAGGCAACACTCGCTTTTTGATCTCTGTCTGAATAAAGACCCTGATTATGTAATTGCACCATTCATGTAAGTATGATTTAAAGAATATATTATAGCATCAGGCTTAAATCTTAGTTCAAAGGGAGGTATATTGCATTTGTCTGTAACAGATATCACAGTAAACACATTATTAAAATAAACATAAGAAATACGCTTCTTTTTTGGGGAAACAAAACAGTACAATATAATGGGATAAACATACACAGATTCGCTATAATCTTAAAACCATAAACATTATAACCACTTATGGTTTGAGTTCTTCTTGTGCCACAGGGACAGCTCTGACCCCTTGGGTGAATGCTGTTACTGTATGAATGGAACCAGGAAATTACTAGTGGATCTTTTGGTGCTGTGGCTTGCAGGGTGAGGCCTCCATGGATCAGACTTGTTTGTCTGGTGCACAATCATGGTGGGATATGGGGAATTTTGAGGCCAGGTTGTTGGCCTTCTCTGGCCCTTATGCAGTGGGCTTTGGTGCACTTGGGCTTCTGGTGCTGTTCTGTTTCCAGCACTGACTTTTTTGGCGATTTGTGCTGCACTTGCTTTTCTGTGGGATAGGACTTGGGATAGGTACCCGTGGCCAAGTGTGAGCGTTGGGTGCCCATGATCCTGTCACCAGTTTACTGGTATATAATTCATAATCAGTGATGTTAATTTTATGGCTGATCGATGTGACATTTATAAGGTCGTGAGTGGACCTATGCAAATGAAAAGTTTTTCTTTTTTTTATAGTCATACAAGTGGTCAGTGGTATTTTAAGTGCTGGGGATTTGGCTAAAAATTCTAGCACTCCGTACAATCCGTAGCTAATCTGTGAAGTTCAACATGAAAGTAAAAACATTTAAAACCAACAAAATCCCTGTCAGATTTTTTCCCCCCAGTTTTTGTTTAGAATGTATATTCAATCCAATTAAATTACATTTTATTTATATAGCGCTTTTAACAATAATCATTGATCATCACAAAATGAAAAGAAAATTTATGGAAGTGTATATGAGTGAGAAGAAACTGTGTTTAGATAATTGTGAGATTGTATATAGAATAGTCTGGTTAATCCTAATAATGTATTTGTTCGTGGTAACACACCTCTCATACACATGTTAGAAATTCTACATTGTGGACAAAAGCTGAGCAATGGTGGAACTATAGGAAATCTATAGGAAACCAGTAACTGATTATATTTATTATATATTTATTAGTAACTAATGTAGATCTGTTTTTTTTATCTTTCACATGTTTCCTAACGTCATTGCATGCCATAGCAACGATTAGCATTGATCTTAACATTGTCTTATTATATCAATGTAATAATGTAAAGTGTCTTTCCAATGGAAAATATACAGTGGAACCTCGGATTGCGAGTAATGTGGTTTGTATGCGTTCCGCAAGACGAGCAAAGATTTTTTATAAAATTTGACTTGGAAAACGAATAAGTCTTGGTTTACGAGTACCGAGTATCATGTATCACGCATGCGCTTCTTGTTTTGACACCGAACATCACATGATCACAACTGAGCCAATGGTTTTTCTCTCTCTTGCGCTGCGGAATTGTGGGTAATCGTCTCCCCTGCTGGGTCTTAGTGCACATCTCTCACTGGTATAATCAACATCCGTGCACGCTTGTACTGTTTACTATAACACTGTGACCACGTGACCTTTAGTGACCTCATGTAATACATCTCAGTTATCTGCATGGAGGTGTGTGGCAGCCTTGGTATTATGTGTGAAAGAGCCATGTATTCAATTGAAATCAATCAGTGTGTGTCTTCTTGACACAGGATTTTCTTTCAAAATGACTGAAATAAGTGTGGCAGTTAAAGACTAGGGTATGATATCCATCTAGGAAGCTCTGTAGTCCAACTAGGGGTTGTGAAGGTCACTGTTGATTATTGTATTTTTTCTCATCTTTACGACCGTGGTGGGACCTTCCATCAATGTTCACACACGCATTCACACACACACTATGCAGGCGATTTTTCAGTGCCAATTAGCCCAATCTGCATGTCTTTGGGAGGAAACCGGTGGAAACCCACCAAAACAGGGAGAACATGTAGACCCCAAGGCGGGAATCAAAGCCAGACCCTGGAGGTGCAAGGCAACATACTGTAGTTAATCACTACGCCACCATGCCATGATATGAACCCTGGAAACTGCTCTGAATCAGTAATTCTAAGTAAGTAATTATAAGTAATTTTAATATTCTAAGTAAGTAATTATAAGCAATTCTAATAATAAGTCTATTCCAATCAGCCAATCAGTACATGCTTATTCAAGAATGATGAATTGTAATTTGATAAATCCTGTAATCATGTCTGAAGCAGAAACAGGTCTTTTAAAGCCGGATAACTCATACAACCTGTTCATGTATCATTCTCAAATACTACTGTACATACACAGTAGTGGCCAAAAGTATTAGAACAATAAGCTAAAAAAAACTGGGCGATCAATTACAAACTTTCTGTACATGAGCTTCAGGAAGCAATCAAGCAGACAACTAATCGCATCCCATTCTTCCTCACCTGACACGAGCGGCAACCTCACCAACGCTCTTACAGATAAACAGCCATGTTCCAAAATCTAGAGGAATGCCTTTCCAGATGAGTGGATTTGTAAAAAAAATTTCCCCCACAAACATCTGTCCATATGGTGTATTTGTGATCAGCTGTCGATTTAATTGGCTGATCCTAAACCCCTCAAAAAAGGAGTTTAATGCAATTTCGCTTCAATAACAGCACCTGGTGTGGTCTAACAGCTAGCTAAACATAATGAGATATGCTCAGATCTTTGCCTCACTCACCTGGAGCGTGGCGCTAACGTAATTAAGAAGAGTAACAGCATCACCCCCATTACAGTCATGCTGCTCTGTGGGTGACAAGGAAATCAATTTGTGGCTCTGACCTCTAATTCGATTTAGTTATCTATTTTCTCCATGACTGCTGCTTAGGACGTGATCTCCTTCGCAAACGTAGCGTGGCGGCATTAACATATAAACGAGAGATGGTTGTTTTAGAAAAGCTACCAGTTAACAACAAGCTGAGTGATGTGATTCTAATTAATCTCCAGTCCGGAATGATTTGCGTCAGCAGCCGCAATGCATGCTACCTGACCATCCTGTGATGAATTATAAATGGATTGTAGAGACAATCTCTTCCTTTTTAATTACTTCCATTTACTCTCGCACCGATGCTCTTGAATGAATTAGGTTCTCTAAATTGTTTAGACATTAAAACATCACATGCGACTACAGAGGAAGAGCATCTGCTTAATCTAAGAGACCGCATGCTGAATGTTTAATGATCACATGCAATCCATCTGCTGAGGAAATGTGGAACCGTTGTAGACATACCGCCATGCACGGCTTATGTGTTCATTTTTCAAGGATAATTTCACAGTGCGTGTTTGAGGTTAACCATTGCCTAATCCCGCTCTTGTTTGTCTTGATTTAGCATGAAAATGTCTGATTTAGCTTTTGAAACAAGAATTAACAGCGAGCCTGAGATGTACTGTAAATGAAAAGGTAAAGCCTTTATAATGTCTAATAATATTATATGGCCTTTGAGTTCAGTTTAACTTTAATAATGTGACACGATGTGTCAAACAACACCATCAGTAAATCATGCGTGCGACCATAGCACTGGATGGTAAGTCTTTTGGGATGCATTTCCAAAAACTACAATGGGGACGTTCGAGTCAAACCGGGACTTGTGATGAAATTCGTCATTAACATTTCCAGAAGACTTCAAGCACAATACGGTGCTGAGCCTCTTAGCCGCAGTAAATTATTTGGATGGCAAAAAGGCCACACGTCCGTGAATGACGATCCCAGCTGAGGTGTCTCGTTCAGCGAATGGGAGCCCGGATCCTTAAAAATCGATGGATAACTTGTCAACTGTCTGTAGGGATTGTACACACAATCATTCACCAACACCACTAGCACATTACAGGAACTCGACTGGGAGTTATTGCCACAACCACCATACAGTCCTGACCTCACTCCAAGCCATTTCTACATTTTTGGACCATTAAAGGAGTTCCTGGGAGGCCAGCGTTATGATGGAGACCCGTATCTACCTTGATGGTTTCCAAGCACTAGTGAAACTCTGGGATAAATGCATTAGTGTAGCAGGAGATTATATATTGAAATAAAGGTAATTGTTTCCTGTTTTTTGGGGTTTTAGATTACACATTGTATCATAAACTGGAACACAGTCACCACATCCTCATTTATTCCAAACTATCTATTTCCGCCCCTCTTCTTCGCATCGTTTTTTATTCACATGCAAATCCTGTCTCTACAGAAAACATATAAGTGCAGCTGGAAAATGCAGTGACTCATTTAAAGGATAGAAACAAAAAGCACTAAAGGACGTTTTTAAAATAGATTGAAAAGGAATAGCTGCTTATAAAAGAAAATCTCTTTAGGAGGAACAAGTGAAACGATGACCCGCATTCTCTGCACAATCTGGTGCTATAAATCAGTTTATTTCTGGAGCTTCATTCTGATGTGTTCTTATTGTGTGGCTGAATGTCGAGCCTGTAGCTGTACTGTGAGGTGTGTGTGTGGGGGGGGGGGGATCAGTCTGAATAACCGTGACAGAATAAGTATAGGCAAAAAATGGTACAGTTAAGCCTCTATGTCCCTTACTGTTCCATGCTTTTTGTTACCTGAAAGAAGAGACAGCCTATCGACTTGTCTGTGGGATGCAGAGACAAAATCCAGCATGGTTACAGAAAAAAAACTGAATCCCTTACTGTGCTGACAGGTCAGGGAAGATCTAACTTACAAACCCTTCTGAGGTGGGAGAGAGGGAAAAATAGGGAAAAAACGCTGCCATGAAACACTTGAGAACAGTTTAAGGGAACTCACACAAACCCAGGGTCACAGAACACATACAATGACTACTAAATAGATGGAGAGCATTTTAGAGTAGAGGTAGTGATTACTGGGCATAAGGTTTGGTATTTAACTGTAACCAAGCCATAACCAGGCAGCTGTGAGAAGAAGAATAAGAAGAAACTTTTCTTTTTATCACATGTACATTACAGCACAAAGAAATTCTATTTTTTTTTCTCAACTTTTCGACAAGCTGTGTTAGTGCACTGGGTCAGGAATGATACAGCTGGATGGTTAAGGGCCTCCCTTACGCAAAGAAAATATATTTCTCTGTATATTAACTGTCAATATATTAAATTATTTATAATGTTATAAAATAATATATAATATAATGTCAATATTCCTCATTGCTACACTAACTGATACTAACTAATAATTAACAGAAAAAAACGTTTTTAAATATATTTATTTACAATATAAAGAATAATATACTGTATTAATATATTACACTATATTGAAATATACATAAGGAATTGCCGCTTTTCATATATTGAGAAATATATTAAAATATATTAAAATGTACTGTAAATCTTAATGTATGTAATTTTATATTCAACAATATACTTCATAATATATTGAATTTGATTAAATATATCTATTGCTTTATATTTTTTTTACAATATGCTTATATGTTAATGTAGTTGAATGTAGAATGAACTTTATGGGCATTATTAGAGCACAGCGACAAAGTAAAAGTGTGTGTATAATTCTTTTTTTTGTTTTTTATTATTATTTTTTTGGATTTATTCCAGATTTTCTCCCTAATTTAGTCGTGTCCAATTCATCCCCGTCACTGGGGGTCTCCCATATTAAGGCTACTACTACCACTCAGTCGAGAGGGACGAAGACAATCACGTGTTCCCTCCGAACCATGTGACGCCAGCCAACCACATCTTTTCGAACTGCTCACTCTCACACCATTAGGGGCGGCGTAACACACTCGGAGGACAGCGCTATCCACTCCCTCTGCTTGCGTGAGCTCACAGACGCCCCTGATTGGCTTTAGAGCCGTGATTAATGTGGGAGCACCAACTATCTCTCATCCCGCCCCTCTGAGAGAGCTCGGAGAGAGCTCTAGACCTCCGGCTGTGAGAGGTTACAGCATCACCCGGGAATCGAACCAGCGATCTCCGGATGATAGGGCGAGCACTTTACCACTGCGCCACTCGGAGGCCCAGTGTGTATAATTCTTAAACATGCATAAAGTTTCAATAATGTTTCAATAAAACAATTATAAGCATGAGTATAATGGTTTTTGTACAATATATTAATAAATATATACTATTTTCCTATATGTGGAAATGTATTATTTAATATATTCCATTATATTTGACAACATATTGCCATATTGTTGTTTTCCATAAGGGCTTGCTCAAGAGCTCAACAGTGTTAGCTTAGCAAGGCTGGGACTTGAGTGAAAATTTTCTGATCAGTAACCTTAATCATTGGCATTTGAGACGCGAATGGCCCAGGGTATCATACATTTAAGATAATCACACTGAACAACCAAACAACACGCACAAATATTAAGCATTTCATTGCATATCATACTGTGTATTGTCGTGTATGTGATAAATCAAATTTGAATTAGATATGTGCTCATACTGTACGTGTCAGTTAGAGGAGAGCAACCAACAGTCCTCCACTTATTCTAGCCCTCACCTCTACTACCCGCAAATAGTACTCTGTCAAAATCCTATATTAGAACATGGGAAACATTCAACTTTTATGGTAATTAGACAGCGGCTGCTTTAATTTCAGCTTTTAATGCATGCATTTCGTCACCATTAGCACACTTCAGAACATCATAAGAACTTGTTAGAATACCACAGTTCAAAACTGCTTTGTGATGCACGAAAAAAGACATCAGAGCAAGATCAGAAACAGGGCCAGCAACCTCAGCCAGAGTGAACTACTGTAATGGACCCATCCCAACTTTGTTCCAGAATGACAGTGCCTCTGTGTACGACGCAAGGTCCAGAAAGAAAATGGTTTCCCAAGGTGCAGAGCAAATAAAAGTACAGAGACCCCGAAAAAATCATATTTCGGGATAAATTATCATACATTGAAAATTTGATTGCAGCGCCCCCCAGCAAAACCCAGTTTGCAACATGTATATTACTAGGCTTCAATGTACTCTAAATATTTAGTTTTACTATGGATTATTATGCCTACATGGCCTACAATGTGCACCACTAGCTAGCTAGGACGTGACAGCGGCTATCTCATAAGAGTAGAGTAGAGATATGGATTGGTTCATTTACTACAGATCTGTGTTTTCTGTGACATGTCATGATAGAGTATATATAAAATCAATAACCTGTCTGATTCCAAATCAGACCCATGTTGTTTCAACAATTATTGATCATACATCATACTCAAGACACATCTTCCCATAAGAGTGGTGGTTATAATAGCATGGTTGTTATTATAGGTGGGACCAAGCATAGTATTCAACATGCACATGAACAAACACAGTATATTACTCAGGTGTTCACATGCATTTGGCTATATACTGCATATCCATCCATCCATCCATCCATCCATCCATCCATCCATCGTTTACTGTTCAACCTGTATAGAGTCATAGAGGTACCCTTGAATGGGTTGCCAACTCATTACAGGATACAAGCATACAAGCATAGACACTTACATACCGAATCCTACTTTGGATAAATCAATCAGTCTTTGTAAAAAATCAATCAGTCTTTGTATTGTGGGAGAAAACCAGAGTACTTGGCTTACCCATTAAGCATTATGCATACAGACTGGAGTGAGAATGAGATTCAAACCCCAACCCTGGAGGTGCAAAACAACAGTGATAATAACAAAGCCACCATGCCACCAATATTGTGTACACAGAGCCACCATAACATTGAAAGACAAAGCAGTGTTGTGTAGGTTTCCCTACGGGCATGAATGGGTTCCCAGCACTGGGCCCTAAGGACATGACTCAGCAGGAATTTGGAGGCCGGATCAACAACCTTGAACTCTTTGCCTGCTAAACCCTATACATAGCAGGCTGTGATGCTCTGGCTGTTCCTTTCCATCGTGGCCAGAATGAACTTTTTTCAGCAATTTTTGTTACATTGGCTTTTCCGTAGGATCGGACCAGTGATCCTGTGAGCAGTTAACTGCTATAACGTTGATAATCGATGGTATTCAATTTACCTGCTGGTGGTTAATCGGCATATATGCATGTTGAAATTAAATCCGTAATCACTTCAATATCATTGTAAAGGGATTTCATTATCTTTTTTTCACTCTTGATTTTATCTTCTTTATGTTCCACGTACGTGGACTACTCAATAAACCGACGCCGTACACTCCAACACAGACATACACATTAACATTCGCTGGCCAATAAGTGTTCCTGCCAGCATTTGGACCCAAATAAGACCAGAGACTTCCAGAGGGCATGATGAATTATTTATGACACCATTAATGAGAGTTAAAATTAATGTCTGCTCTTGGCAGTCCCATTCATTTTTTTTTAGCAAATGCTGCAGGATTTCAGAAGACACCTAGAGGTTACCAAAGGGTGCATAAATAATAAACAGTGAGTCAATTAGCATTCTTGATGGTTACAAAAGTAATGCGAAACGGAAGCGATTAAATCTGTGTTCATGTTCTGCATAGCGAAAAAGTATAAAGTTGGTGATGCTGGAGATGGGGAGGGGAATAAGCTTACTGTTATAGGACAGACCTTCGTTATGGCCTTTGATTTCTTTAACACTTTCAATCCACATTCTAATAATAATATTATTTATAATTATAAAGAAGAACCCTAGAAATTGATGGCATATTTCGTACATATGTCTGTCAAAGGCTGTTACAGAGGACTCGCCAGTGCACACTGGACAAAGCTATCACACTGCACAAATGAATGCTCCTCGTGTTCTGGCACACCCGACTCTGCTGGATAAATAACAAGAGTGATTGGATTGATTTACTGTAGATGAGTTGAAACAGACTAAACAGTCAGGTGCCTCTTTCTGCCTCAACTGAACTCCGCAAGTAATAATCTTGACTAGCATGCACAAGATTGCAAACATATGCTACCGTAGATACTATACCTATTGTTGAGAAAATCAGGGTTGTGGATCTTAGCCTCCATATCATAGAGGAAGTGCTCCTGGTTGATGATGACCGTGTTGTCCAGACTCTCGTTTTTGCTGATGGTAACAACTGGATAGCCCATTTGGAGAGTCCATCCATCCATCACTTCCTTTATGTTGATGTCTTTGCCTTCACTCTGCATGGCCTGCACACACACAAACACCAGCTCACAGCTTATAATCATAAGAGCATTCGAAATAAATTAAAAAAAAAACGCCTTTCAACATGTTGGCAAATTGCCTACACTTCATATATTCTACGTGAAAGAAGATGTGTGGAGGCATACCACTGATTTTCATTTACAACTGTGACTCATCACATAGTGTATGGATACAGAGGGGCAAAAAGTATTTAGTCAGCCACCAATTGTGTAAGTTCTCCCACTTAAAAAGATGAGAGAGGCCTCTCTGTTATATATCCTTTGTTGGCAATGACAGATGTCAAACGTTTTCTGTAAGTCTTCATGAGGTTTTCACACACTGTTGCTGGTATTTTGGCCCATTCCTCCCTGCAGATCTCCTCTAGAGCAGTGATGTTTTGGGGCTGTC
>JAQQZT010000004.1:17129882-17140913 GCA_030068275.1 Clarias platycephalus | reverse complement strand
GATAACAGATGCCATTAATACAGGTAACGAGTGGAGGACAGAGGAGCCTCTTAAAGAAGTTGTTACAGGTCTGTGAGTCAGAAATCTTGCTTGTTTTTAGATGACCAAATACTTATTTTCCACCAAAAAAATAAATTCTTTAAAAATCCTACAAGGTGATTTTCTGGTTTTTTTTTTTTTCTTATTTTGTCTCTCATAGATGAGGTACAGTATACCTATGATGAAAATTATAGGCCTCGCTCATCTTTTTAAGTGGGAGAACTGGCACAATTGGTGACTGAACTGTAGCTGTTAAAGAATTGGAAATTCGTAGAAGAATTGGAAAACCTCAAGCCCCGTCCTGAGATGCGTTATGCCTGGAGTTAAACTGTAGCAGTTCTGCTAAATATGAATTGGCACCTTGGCTTCGGAAACACAGACATTCTGGCTAATATACAAATACAAATAATAAAATATAAATATATAATCACTGCGGGGAGCCTGCAGCCTATCCCCGGAGACTTCAGGATGAAGCGGGGCAGACTCCGCACAGGGTGCCAATCCATCAAAGATGCACACTCGCACAGCACGAGCTATTCGGGAACGCCAATTAGGCTAACCTGCATTTCTTTGTACTGTAGAAGGATACTGAAGTACCCAGAGGAAACCCACCAAGCAGAACGGGGGAACATGCAAACACCACACACACAGACCTGGTGGGAATCGAACCCTGGACCCCAGAGGTGTGAGGCTACAGTGCTGAAAAAATATAATCATTATCACTGCAATTATATATTGCAACAATTGCAAGGCAAATCTAGAACCTGAGGTTCTTATGGCTTGACATCCCAAAAACAAACATTTAGCTCAACCATCATGACAAAATATTTCTCTGTCTAATAAATGCATTTTTCTCACTTGCCTAGGCCTAGGTAGAAACTACAATTATAATGAAAATATCACAAATCTCATCTGCAGAACTTATAACCGACATGCTTCATTAATTCACAGGATGAATAGCACAGATCTAAGATGATGTATTTCATTACGCATTGTAAAAATCTCGTACCGTTTTGACAAAAGGTTAAAAATTATGAGTTCCTCCATTCCTACATGGATTTTCGTTACTTTGGGGATACGTTATTATGGGGACCAAATCTGGCACAATTTCCTCTAACTATTTCATCAAGGTGGTCAGCACATGTCTTCACACAGCTGTCTAACCACTTTGGGGCCCAAGAATGATTTTAAAGTATCAATAGTTCCAGATTATATTCGAATTATGCCTAGCATTATTAAAATGTGGCATGAATGCTGTAAAAATCTATATCATGAAGGAGGTGCTGAACCACCTGCTGCCTCTAAAAGCCTGGTACTGTATTAGTATAAGATTCAGGAAAAAAAAAATCATAAAAGAATGAAAATGTTAAAATAATGTGCATGATATTCTGTCTAATCTCACTCACTCTCAGTCATCATCTATACCGCTTTATCCAGTATACAGGGTCGCGTGGGGCCTAGAGCCTATCCCAGGAAACGTAGGGCACGAGTCGGGGTACACCCTGGACAGGATGCCAATCCATCGCAGGGCACACACACATATTCACACACTACAGACAATTTTGGGAATGCCAATCAGCCTAGCATGTCTTTGGACTGTGGGAGGAAAGCCACCATGCATGGGGAGAAAATGCAAGCTCCATGCACACAGAGGAGGGAATCGAACCTGGACCCTGGAGGTGCAAGTAGACAGTGACAACCACTAAGCCACCGTGCTGCCCTTCTACCTGATCTTATAATTTCATTTTAAAGAACATGTTTGTCCCCTCTCTCAGAGCTGATTTACCTCAAAAACAATCCAGTATACTGTAGAGCTAAGATAACATTTGACTTATTCTGTAAGAAAATCTGGCCCTTCTAGACAAGAATATAACGTAGACTGCCTGGCCAAAAAAAGTCGCATTGCTTCACGTGTTCCCTTCTTACCCTGATGTAACAATCGGGTCTGGAATAGGGTTAACATGGAATCATCACACCTCCCATTGCTTTCATTGCCCCAAAGTCCAATCTTCATACTCAGTTCATTTAGGATTGAAAATATCCCGGACTCTTACCTCGAAAGATAAAAAGTGAATGGAGGCAAATTGTGAAAGCATCAGTGCCACCTCTCAGTGTGCCACACGTACCCCCGAGGAGTGTGAAAACCTGGGATACACTGTGTTAATGAAGTGACGAATAGAGAATCTCAAAAAACTGTCTACATTCAAAATGTTTAATATAACTATATAAAATGTATAAGTAAATATAATAATTTTAATGTGTGTCCCAGGAAGGAAGCCAACAACTCCACGTTGCTTGTTTTTCGTTGATTTCACGCTGCGTGGAGGGGAAATGTATGCATGCGCATGATCAACTACGCTGTAAGAGCAGAGTTTGATATATTATTACAGACATTGTCGGATACGTCACTGCTTCAAAGCTGCATCTTGGCTGTTACTGCTAAAAAACGTACAGTATCAGTCACCTGTGGAGAGAGCATGAATGTTTAGTAATGGACCAGTTATATACCGCACACAATAAAAAAAAAATATATATAATTTTTTTGTCTGAACAAGTCTTTTATGAGCTCGGTGTCACTCAATGACACTCCTCCACGCGCGTCTCTGCCTGAATCCCATTTCCTCACTGCTAACCAGTTAGGACACCTCCGAAGCTCTCCCAGATGTTGGTGGAGTTAGGAAGTGATTTCCAATTTTAAGAATATTAATAAAAAGCTCCTACTCCTACTCCTGAAAGTAGGACCAAAATTTTTGCCCACTTAGGAGCGATTTCCTCCTCTGAGACGCAGGCCCTGGTTTTTACTGTTGATTTTTTAATCATGCAACTTCACCAAGTGTTGAAATATTCTCTATTCCTGTTTTTTTTTCCAACCACATTTCCTCCAAAAAGTCCCACTATCCTTCCAGGTTTTGATAATGTGTTAAAAGGGTTCTTAACCCAGTCCCAGTACTTTCAAATCTCCTTAGTTAGTTTCTTTGCCTTGTGTAGCCTAATAAATTGACCCTTCTGAAAAGGTAAGGCAGTGTTTTTCACTTATACATTTAAAGGTCCCATATTTTCCTGTTTCTTCAGTATCTTTGTAAGTGAGCTATTGCTGTGCCATAAAATGTTCCTAAAATCTGCGTGCCAAATAATAAAAAAATTTAGTTTAGTTTTTGAACAGAGCAACAAGTCATTTTTCTTCTCATATGAGATCACAATAGGAGGAAGTAAATCTAATTAGCTTTTTTAAACCAAGGATAATATAAAATGGAAAAGGGACAAAAAAGTCCCCTGCACACCCAGGAGACCCATCTGAATATCTAAATATGACTAAAAAAAAAGTAAAATTTGCATAATATGTCAAAAAAGATAGATCTCTGTTAGATCTCTTAAACTTGTACTTAGAGGTCCTAATTTTGGAAAGTGAGGTGCTTCTACTGTAATAAGTGAGGTGCTTTTTTTTTTTTTTTTTTTGTCTTGTTCCTACTATGAATTGTATAATTGGATGTTGGAGGTATTTTACATATCAAATCATTTAGAATCAGTAGTGGACCCCTTGTTTAAATAATAGCAGTGAGCCTGATGTGATTGTTGTGGCAAAGTGTGGGCAGGACAGTAGAAAAGATGCTTTTCATTAAAGGAGGACAGTATGACAGTAGAACTGCTACCGGGCATTGACAGTGAGGTGTGCACAAGCGAGAAGATACTTTAAAGAATAATGTGGATAATCTCTAATTCAGTCGGGGTATTAGTACATAAACTACGTGGAGAAAAGTCCTTTCAAGGCGAGCTTTCACATCTGTCAATGAGTCACGGTTTGTTTAATGTGGCACATGGCAGCTATAGTCTCTCAGGCAGACAGATGGCGAGTAAAGCAAGTCTATCTTAAGATTAATTTTCAAAGTGATGTTTCAGTGCTTTGGTGCCAAGCAGAAATAATTAAAGCAAGTGTAGTCACAGTTCTTGGGCTTGAAAAAGACTTTGCGGCATTTAACACTAGCAGATTATTGTAGCAAATTGGATTCTGTGTATATATTAAAAGAAAAAAAAAAAAGAAATGTTGTGCATGTCAGCATTTATAAGAAATTTTGTAGATATTCTGTTAAAAAAAAAAAAAAAAAAAAGAAGGATGAGGATGATGTTACTTGGATCAATGTGTAGAATGGAACTGAGAACTTAATCAATAGGAGGGGTACAGTATCTACATAGTTTGGGCCCTAAAGACTTTATACAAGATCAATCGTGTGCTTTAAATTTTATGGCACAGCTTGAGGACGGGGCGGCACAGTAGCTTAGTGGCTAGCACCATTGCCCCCACCCTCAGGGCCTGGGTTCGATTCCCACCTTGGGTACATTTGCATGTTCTCCCTCTCCTTGGAGGATTTCCTCCCATAGTCCAAAGACATCCAGTCAAGGCTAATTGGCGTTCCCTAATTGTCTCCAGTATGTGTGTGTGCTCTGTTATGGACTGGCACCCTGTCCAGGTTGTACCCTACCTCATGCTCTAATGCCCTTTACATCCCTGATCAACCATAAGATTTAAGCCACCAAGGTTTTGTATTCCTCCTGTGCCACCATGGCAGCTCTGGCCCCCTTGAAGCGTGGCTGTATTGTCTGGCACCCTGACTTTGCAGCAGGATCCTTTTGGTGCTGTGGGTTGCGGGGTGAATCCTTCATGGATCGGACTTTGTTTGTCAAGAGCATCCCATAGGTGCTCGATCAGACTGATGTCTTTCTACTGTGGCCACATTTAATTTTTTCAGTAATTTGTGCTACACTGGCTTTTTTGTTGGATCAGACCGGACATGCTGGCTTCTCGTCCCCCTATGCTGGCACCAGATTACTGGTATATAATTGATAATCAATGTTATCCAATTGACTTGGTGATGGTGTTAATGCTATGGCTGATGTGTGTATAAAGTCGACTTGATCCTTGATCCTTCTTAAAGCCCTTATCATCACTAGATGTCATGCTTTATATGATGGATGACTTTCATTTCTTGAATAACATCCCTTGTTCTTTCTTTAGACAGAAACTGTCAGTCTGCTGTGCTGTAACATTTAATTTTCTGATTTGAAAAGGATGAAAGGTGTGTGTGTGTGTGTGTACACAGAGCACAGATACACACTGAATGCTGACCTCATTGCTGCTTCTCTGCAGTACACTTCGTACCTATGAAGGAGATGGACTGGATAACAAAAACATTCTGTCTCTACCGCTTTTTCTCTCTCTCTCACTCTCTCTCTTACTTTGTCCATCTACTTCTACTTATTTCTCAGTTACGTCGCTCATTTTCAGCCCCATCTTTCCTACTCCTGGTTTGCACATCCCGAGACTATATCCGGCAGGTGTTGTTAGTGTATGAGTAGAAACTCACCTCTGAAAACTTGTTCCACAAGTCATCCCTTGCTGCATTTCCATACATGTGTGTCATTAAATAATCCTGAAAAACAGCAAGAAAGGAAGGTTGATGAGTTATTCCTGATGATTCAGCAGCAGCCAGATGATAAACATACTGTATGAGATCAGTAAAAAAAAAAAAAAAAAACGAGTCTGTAGCCAGAACCAAATCAGTCACTTGATCTTAAATGGGAAGCTTTCTTTTCTGTAAAATAATGAGTTTTTATTAATCATCTGAGCAGAGCCTACAGTAGATCAGCCATCCATGATGGAAAGTCTCCATTATAGATGTAAGACAGATCCCAACCTTATTACGTCCTTAATCACTATGCAGAGTCAAAACCCCCTTCTTTTACAATTACACACTTCACCTTTTAAGCACTCAGCAAGCATTTCGAACAAACAAACAAACAAACAAAACAAAAAAAGGATCATTTTGGCCTTAGGCGGCATGGTGATGTAGTGGTTAGCAAGATCACATAAGGGTTGTAGGTTCGAATCTGTGAGTGGAGTTCGCTTGAGTTTCCTCACAGACATGTGGTGTAATGCAGTGGTCTTTCCAAACTTCCCCTGATTGCCCTGTCTGGCATGTGTGTGTGTGTGTGTGCGTCTTGGTTTGCGCCCTGTGATTTATTGGCGCTGTATCTACCTCATGCCCTGAGCTCCTGGGATAGACTCCAGGCCCTCTGCAACTCTAAACAGGATATAGATAATGGATTGATGGAAGTTTTCTAATAAGAATGATTATCCTGCAGGTCCCATTAAAACAGGAAGCAGGCATTATTTGCTTAAGTACCGGTTTGGGTATATGTTAATAATGGGCTATATTGGATATAAACAGATAAAACTAAAATAGGCGCAGGAGAGAAGGGGATGTGCTTGGTCACAGTTCATTGGGAGCAGGCAGGAGTAACATTTGCTGCCTCTATTCTAAATGTGATTTTTCTTTTCAATGTTTTTTTTCAGCCGCGTGCCTTCTTCTCATCCACGCGAAGAAATTCTCATCAGCTCCCTGCTGATATGTTCTGTCTTAATATTGCCTGTCAGTGATGTTCTAAGTCTCTCCTGATCTGACAGTAGGCAGTGAACCCAGACTGACTGGCATAGACAGGGGGCCCCTGTGCCCCTGAGGGCATGACCCAGCTCAGGAAATGAACATTCTGGGAAATGGATCTAGAGATCAAGCAGATAAAAGCCACATTCGCTGCCTCATTGGGACAGTCCTCTGCTGCTGGATCCATCCGTTTTGCCCTTTCACTCATAACCTAAGGGCTAAACAACAGTGAGGTTCAGTGTTGCCTCTGGCAAAGATGCCAAAGGAGCTTCTGACGATCATGATTTTTGTTAACTTTGACAGTGTTGCTGTAAATAAATAAATAACACCATGTTTCCAACCACAAATCACATTTAACTGTGTATTTTTCCAAAATGTGTGTGTGTTTATATGTGTTTGGGTTACTGGTTTTCATTGTAGTTACTAAATATCAGCACAGCTTTTTTAATTATGATTATTTTGCCCCACCAACACACATATCCTTCACCGACTAGCGGTATTAACTAACCGTGACTGGCAGAGCTGGCGAACAGTAGTTAGCGACCGACAGTTAGTGTAATTAATGGCGGGTTCTTACTGGAATTATGTAGCCAAAGGGTGAGGAGAATAAAACATAGAGGTGGTGGATAGTCCTGAGAAACTTGAGAAATGAGATTACTGACTCATCGTCACACTTTATCCTTTGAGACTTAGGGCACGAGGCGGGGTACACCCTGGACAGCGTGCCAATCCATCACAGGCCACACACTCATTCACACACTATGGGCAATTTTGGAACACCAGTCAGTCTAATCGTCAGGTCTTCGGATTGTGGAAGGAAACTGGAGCACCCGCAGGAAACCCAACAAGCACAGGGAGACCATACAAACTGCATGCAAACAGAGGCGGGAACTGAATCCGGACCATAGAGGTACAAGGCTACAGTGCTAACAGCTAAGCCACATGGCGCCTAAACTTATGAGATTTAATTTATATTTTCGTTTATTCCTCTTTAGAATATCAGCTAATTTCCAGGTTTTGGGGTTGAATCTAAAATAGCGTTAATGGAAAGCTAGCGTACTACGATGCGTTAGAATCCCTTGTTTCATACACCAAGTAGTCCCCTTGATTAAAGGTTAGAGAGAAATTTGGGATTCAGCCTTGTGTTAGACGCTAGCTAGCTTTGTAGCTCTCGATAGACATGAACGGAACAACATGGGTGGTTCTGAAGCAATTACAGTATTAAGGAGGCAAAGTGTTTGTTTTGTTAGTTGACATAGAAGCCGTAAATGCTCGCAAGACTGGTTTTGGATGCAAGTTTTGGCAGGCAGCTGCTTTCTCCTCAGTACTGTGGATCGTATAGACCTTCTTTCAAAAACAAACAAACAAACAAGCAAAAACAATCTGAAATAAGACGAGTTCAGAATTGGAGATAAGAACTGGTTACTGTAATGGACACAGTGGACATACCCTCGAAGCTTTTATAGCCATTCATTCCTAATTTAGGACTTTCCGTGTCCTGTCAAAGTGCATCTGTCATTCTTTGTCATCTGATCAGTCAAGAGTGAAACACTCTGACACAGAGATGTGATAGAGGGTGATAGGTCAACCACACCCTGACTAATAACCACCACCCCACCACATACTGTACAGTACACACAAGTACACACACATACAGAGTCTCTGAAGGAAAAACCGCTTAAGAAACAGTGACAGAAATGGAATTATAAGTACAATCATTCAGTTAAAAAGAATTCTTCTTATTATTGTTGTAAATCAATAGAGCATCTAGAACTGGAAAGAATTTACGGTCTGTAAAAGGGTCCCACATTCCCAACAGAAATTGCCAGGGTTTCAATGGCACTGCGTTTAAAACTGGACAAATGAAAAAGTAGCTTTTTGTGGCTTTTTGTAAAGTTTCTATAGGCGCAGAAATTTAGGGAATGATATGATCATTAAGGTTCTTGTGAAACTGGTCAGAGACATGTCTCTTGAGCAATATTCTATGATAGTTTTGCTGGGATTTCATATGCTAGTCATGGTTGACAAAACAGAAAAAGGGTTTAACACTCAGTCAGTTTTCATGATGTTGTGTTAGCCTGGCTATTGTCTGCAGTGCGACAAAATCCAGACTTTTAAAAAAACATGCAAGTCCAGCAAAAATCATATTAAGTCATACTTCTCAAAGTCAGATTAGCACAACCAGATAATGGGTGTCGAGCTTTTCCCGCACGTAGTACCTCAATCAGAAGCTTCATAGATTTCATGACAGGCTTTGACCAAAAAGTTGAACAAAATAGACCACCTGGAAAAACAGACCATCGAACCATCCTTCGAAGAACCATCGAACAATACAGTGGTGTCGTATGCCTCTGGATAACACCATAACCACAAGGGAAAGCATAAATCTTTTTACCCCTCAACATGCTACTATTCTCTGCTATCTAGTGTTTGGTGTGTGACATAATAGTTCCACCGGGAAAATGTCCAATACTAATAAGCTGAAATGGGATACATTACCATCTGTCGTAGCAAAGTCTGACATTCTTTAGCCAATAAACAAATTCCCCTGCCATGCTTGTGTGAAGGGACAAGAGTAGTCCAATTAAATGGCTAAGATGAGTTATAACCACAGCTCGACTTAACTGTGTGTAAATATGCGGACTGACTCTTGCTAATATCTCATTGTATAGTACAGTATATTAAGTCCTCAACATATGAACGAGTTCAGTCCCGAGAGCTTGTTCGTAAGTTCAATTTGTTTGTAAGTCCAACAAACATTGTCTAGGTCAGTGGTTGGCAAACTTAAACACTCAAAGAGCCATTTGAACCAAGAAAAGAAAACACCGGGAGCCACAAAACCCTTTTGACATCTCTTGTTAAAATGAAAATAACACTGCATATATCGTTTCTTACCTATGCTACTGTATGTATAAAAAAACTATAAAGAGTTGCATTTCTGAAATCAATGAACTGCTACAGAGAAAATGAAATCCTATTTCTGCGTGCCACAAAAACAGTTTGAACTTCGAAAGAAAAGATGCTGAGTTGAAGGTTACTTTCAAATAAAATACTCAATGTCTATTTGAGTCCTTATGAAATCAATAAAAAGCTGAACTAAATTTATCCACCTGGAGCGAACCAAAACTGTCGTCTGCTTCTGTGTGCCGCTATCCTTTTATTGCGTGTACTGGAATGAGCTGCCAACCTGAATTTTAACATTCTATTCTATTCTATTCTATTTATATAAATCGTGTGCTGGTGGGTGTCGCACATCGGCGGTTGTGACATATTTTAAGCGACAAAAAATTAAACGCATTTTATTTTAATGCTACAAGATCACCATAATCCATAAACCAAATTTGGAGTTACATTAAAAAAACAAAAAATAAATTAAATAAATTTTAATGAAATACTCATTACTTATTTTCCAAAGCCACAGGGAGCCTCAGCAGAGGAATATCAGAGCCACATGCAGCTCCGGAGCACGGGTTGGCGACCACTGGTATAAGTACAGTACCATGATACAGTACTAGCACAATTGGCTATACATTATACGTAGTAAAGTGTTCTTTAGAAACGTACTGATGGCTAAACAATTCATGTTAAAAGGACGAGCATCGCCCCATTCTCTCAATTATTTTCATCGTTATTGCTGGACGCTAGGGTTCGGGTTCGGGTTCGGATTATGTTAGGGTTAGGTTATGCAGAGGATGCACGCTGGAAATATGTTCTAACTTCCGCAAATGAACATGCATGAACTCATGTTCGTATCTTTTGAAAGTTTGTAACTCAAATGTTCATATATAGGGGACTTATACTGTGGTTGGAGTTTTTTTTTGCACTTTCTTTTTTTGTCTTGACTTATTCTGATGAAACACTTTTCTGGATCTGCATCCACATTGCGTTCTTCCTTATAATCTAGTCCTTGGAGTTTTGGAGAGGTTTACTGACTGAGATCCATGTTTTTTTTTTTGTTTTTTCTTTTTACAAAGCAGAAATAACACTTGCATCTACGTACTTGAATGTACCCACCAGTAAAGCCGCCACACCAATAACCTCTTAATTCTAACACCAAAAATGGGCGCTCACAGCTTTTTGACCCTAATTTACATTGTGCATCAACCATTCAGACCATTTTAACATGCCTACTGCACTAAACAACTATTTAATTTCAAACTTAAATAATGTTTAACCTTTCATCCCCCGGGACCTGCAGAAGAACCAGAGTTACATTTTTAACTTCAAGTGTTTTCTTTTAGTTTCTCTACAGATAATAAATAATTCATAGCACACAGTTACTGAAAATATACTTTAAGATAAATAATAAATAATATGCCGGGACTTTACGGGGTTAAAGGTTTTAATGTAATTTAAATAGCGTGTAGTTCCTTCCAAATCTATCCGCTCCCTTCACGGCTGAAAGCTTTATGTGACTTGGCATCTGCTTAGGCTGAACCGCTAACTTTTAGAGGTTTTAGAGGTATACAGAGAGGTTTTCTCTCTCTCTCTCTCTCTCTCTCTCTCTTTCAGACATCATGTAGATGGGCTCATGGGCTACAAAATAACAATGCTA
>JAQQZT010000004.1:17105505-17125581 GCA_030068275.1 Clarias platycephalus | reverse complement strand
TAAAAAGTAGAAGTACACAAAAAATCTACTCAATTACAGTAACGCGAGTAAATGTAATTCATTACTTTCCACCTCTGAATATCACTCTGTTCCTGGAGAGAATTGGTTTCTTTGCTGCCATTCTTGAAATGTATAAAGGTTAGCACTACCATCAGTCCTGTGCCATGCCAACAGTAAAGCATGGTACAAAAACATACTCCGAGAGCAACTTTCATACTGTATGACTGTGTATGTGACAAATAAACTTTGAATTTGAACTTCTCCCGACCATCCAAGTACTGTACAGTTTGGTGATGAACAATGCCTTTTCCAGCATGATGGAGAACCTTGCCATAAGGCAAAAGTGATAACTCCTGTAAGTGGCTCGGGGAACAAAACATCAAAATTTTGAGTCCATAGCTAGAAAACTCCCCAGACCTTAATTGAGAACTTGTGATCAATCCTCAAGAGGTGGGTGCACAATAAATAAATAAATAAATTCAGGAATTCAGGAATGGGCTGCCATCAGTCAGGATGTGGGTCAGAAGGTCTTGAAAAAGAAGGATCGACACAACTCTTGACTCTTTTCATAAGGACTTATGGAATGCTTGTAATTATAATTCAGTATATCATAGTAACATCTGACAAATACTGTAGATCTAAAACCACTGAAGCAGCAGGCTTATATTAACCTTATTCGTTTCCAAATCCAGTGTCACAGGGCAGTACAACATTCTATCTGCTGTCCTTAAGCAGACACAAGCTCACAGAAGCCGGCAATTGTCTAGTGGCGCTGTGATTGTCCAAACAGATTATACTATCCCTTTCACCTACAGTCCATTTTGGTCTCTTTTCTTTTCTCTTACTACAGATGTGCAGATGACAGGGCAAATGCATTTCAGTTGTGCTATTTGGGAGCCATTAATGTGAATCTTTTTTTCCCTAAATGTTTGCTTCGAAGCACATATACAGTATGGCTTCACAATGTAGACCACAATTATATGACTTTTATAGTATGAATATGACATTTTATTATTAAAAATAAATAAGGAGAACTTAATTATGTAGATTAATTTATTTATGAGTCACTTTTTTACAAGTATTTTTGTCTTTTAAGAAGTCATTCTCTTGTTAAAATAATTTCTGTTTCTCTGACCCAGCTGTCTTTCTGCACTTATTCATGTCATCTATTGCTGAGGTATCACCTGACATACTGTACTGTATATAGTGTACTCAGAACTACCTCTCTGAGCTCTTACTCACTCATATATCCTCTAGGACACTTTGACTCTCCAAGCAGATGCTCTTGGTTATTCCAAGGTCCAGACTCAAGCTCATCTATCTATTCATCTAGCTATATACTGTATTAACTTTTGTATTATTATGTTAGAAAATTTAGATCCAGTATAAAAACTAGTATAAAACTGGTATAAACAAAAAGTTCATACATACATTTACAATTTTCTCTTTCTCTAAGACTATGGGGGAGTGTGATCTGTTTGTTGCACCACCGGTTCCCTGAGGCTGACACCTTATTCTGTTATCCGCGCCATTCCTCTCACTGTGACATATTAAGGAATAGATTTAATTCTTCTGGTTCTCCTACAGGCAGAACATTTAAATCACTTCACTTAGAATGCTGCTATAATTAATTCAGTGTGAATTAGAATTTGAGGAAATAAAGAAAACCCAAGTGTTCAATCCAGTTACACAAAAATACATTGAAATGCACAGCTTCTAAAATTAACGAAATGTATCTACCGTGTCAATCAAGGGTGTTCGGATAGTTTGAGGGTGTTGATTGTTGCTCTGTAGTGTGGAATGTACATGTCTCTGATATTTGACAGAAAATACATTCACATTACCAGCATGAAGTGACTCTGATTAATAGGGCACAAATCTGATGGTTTTTCAGATCAGATTTAAATCACTTTTTGTATGTGGTCCTAGATCGGATAAATAATAATAATAATTGAATGAGAATTGTCAGACTGAAATCCATGTAAGTTTTTTGCATCTGAGCATGAGTGGATACTCATCAGTCATCAATAGCATTGTTAGCTAAAGCTGCTAAAAACAAACTGGTTTCCTTCTTCTGAATCTCAACAAACACAGCGTCTAACTGCTTGCTGTCCTCCAGAGAAATTTTAGCAATTTGGCAATTTATTTATTTTTTATAAAATCTCATTGCTTGTCTCAGCCCATTGTCTGAAATGAGCAAGTGGTCCAACAAATATGATGTGGTGTGTAACCCGGATAGCATGAGCGAAGACATACGGATGTGCGCATGCAGTATGTGCTGTTTATCCTGAGTCTGAAAAAAAGTCACTTATGAATGTGTATGAATGTGAACCGTCATGACGTGCAAATCTGATCTGACCAAAAAAATCTGAATTGAACAATGTGGCTTATAATGTGAACACACTCTTATTACAGTATATTGGAACTGGAAAATATTATACAAACTAAAGTAGTTTATCAGGTTTGTTTTATTTCTTATTGCTTCTAAAATAGCAATTTTACACTTTTTACTACCTTGCACCTTAAAATTATTTGTTCCATTTAGTTCAGGTAATGAGAATTTAACTCTGGAATTGCATTGAGGAGCAGTTTTCAATCCAGCACCACTGTCTGACAGTTTAATGTTCCGGATCCAGCTTCATAAGCATCTCGATGACCAATTTTTCATATATATTTAGGAATTCAATTAAAGGGAGCTGTAAGAGTAGCAGATGCGTGTTCAGTCAGCTTGTCCTTTAAACCATCAGCATGTTTTTATTATAGGCAAGTCCATTAGATTAACATAAACATTGGCATTAATTTAACCATGTATAATAAGAAATTATAATCATTATAAAACAGATTATATCACATGCATGCTTTATACTTTTATGAACATTATTTCATGTATGATGAAATGCAATAATTGTACATTTATCTCTTGGTGGAAAAACTAAAAAATTATTTTAAATGATCTTGGGAGTCACTCAATTATTGACTATTCATGCACCTTCTTTGTTTTAATACGCTAAACTACTAGAATAGTTTATTCAAGTATCTGATTTTTTTCTTATTTGTACATCACCTGCCACTTTATTAGGTACACCTGCTCTAATCAGCCAATTATACTACAGCAACTCAATGCATTTAGGCATGTAAACATGCTGATGTTCAAACCAAGCATCAGAATAGGAAAAAAGGTGATTTATGTGGCTTTAAAAGTGGCATGGTGGTTGGACAGGTTGTCAGTTGGGCTGGTCTGAGTATGTCTGAAACTACTCATCTAATGGGATTTTGACAAACAACCATCTCTAGGGGTTACAGAGAATGGTCTGAAAAAGAGAAAATATTAAGTGAGAGGCAGGTTTCTTTGGGTGAAAATGCCTGATTGATGCCAGAGGTCAGTGGAGAACGGCCAGATTGGTTCAAGCTGATAGAAAGGTAACATTTACTGAAATAGCATCTCGTTACTAACTGTCAAACCTTGGAGCATATGCAGAAGACCACTCCTGTCAGCTAAGAACATGAAACTGAAGCTACTGTTCAATTGGATCACCAACATTAGACAACAGATGAGTCTTGATTACTGCTGTGACATTCAGATGGTAGGGTCAGAATCTGGAATAAGCAACTTGAAAGCATTGTTCAATCCTGCCTTGTATCAATTGATCAAGCTGCTGGTGGTGTAATGTTGTGGGGAGTTTTTCTTGTTACTGACCATGTCCATCCCTTTATGACAAAAGGATAATGCACAATGTGACAAAACTAAAACTGTTTTGAGTGAGTTCACAAGATCTCAATCCAATAAAGCACACTCGGGATGTGATGGAATGGGAGATTCACATCATGGATATACAGCCGATGGATCTGCAGCAACTGCGTGATGCAACTGCATTATTCAGTCTACGTTTTTTGGAAGGGCTTTAGGGCAGGGCTTTCAGCTACAACTCAATGTTTTATTCACTATTAATACATTGAAAATGTCAGTTATGTGTTTTGGATTTCATCGCATTGCTCATTGGCCTAATGTTTACTTGGTTTGGTTTTATTCTAAAACAAATGCTATTATATTTTGCACATTTTCTGGTGGATCTGGTTGTCATTCCCTACCCTGAATTTCATGGATTTATGCATTTATGTGCATACACACCAAGGTGAGGATGAATCACAATGTGACTTACAAGATACAAGCTTGTGGCCAGAGGAAAATTCCATCACTAGACCTCAAAGCATGAAGGGTGTCACTAATGTTAAAATAATAATGCGGTTTATGATAGTGCAACTTCGTTTTTTTTTTTTACTTTATTTTCATTGGGATGGGATGGACAACTATTCTACCTCTATCATCTGTCATCATCTACAGTATACTGATGCACATTACTGAGAGACATTTACCTTTTTGTAAGCAATCCAGTCGAAAACTCGATCAATGTCAGAAGCTTCAAAAACCTCCTGAGAGATGGGATGAGAACTTGCCAAACCATCCAGTAGCATGACCTCATGAAGAACATCAGTCAGGAACCTTTGCTTCTCCTGCAGGACACACATACACATGAGTTTGAATGATTTCCCTTCAAATTATTATTCTGCTCATTGATATTCTACAAAACTGAAGGTTTATTCAAGTTATTAAAAACACACAAATCACTTCTTACAGCGTGATGACTGACAGGTGAAGTGAATACCATTGATTATTTCATTACAATGGCATCTGTCCAAGTGCAGCAAGTGAACAGTCAGATCTAAAACTTGATGTGTTGGAGGCAGGAAAAATCAGCATGTATAAAGTGTAAAGGGCCAAGCTGACGGATAGACGAGTGGGGCAAGGTATCTCGAAAATGCCAGGTCTTGAGGGGTGTCCTCTGTATGCAGTGGTTAGACCTAGCAAACGTGACCTAAGGAAGCACGAACTGCGGCACCAGGACCACGGGCAACCAAAGGCCATATTGACGATGGTATCCCTTGTTTGATAATCATGCCATATGGACAGCCAAGGCTGTGTTTGTGATGCTTGTAGGGAAGACTTGGCACCAGAATGCACTATGTGAAAAAAGCAAGCTAGCAGAGACAGTGTGATGCTATAGGCTTGGGACAGCCCTTGGCCCTGACATTTAAGTGGCAGTGATCTCTTTCAGCAGGCAATGCGCCCTGGCACACTGTGAAATGCACGATATTTACTTATTAAAGATTAAACCGAAAGTAAAAAACACCAACAAAATCAAGAAATGGAAAAAAGAGAGCATTTGGTGATGTCCATGGGTTCCAGATTATATGCAGGTTCGGACTGCAAAAGAATTGCATCCAAATATTAAAACTAATCCTCACTCACCCACTATACCACTTATCCTGTATCCTGAATCTCAGGGAACTCAGGCACAGAGCAGGGTACTTCCTGGTCGCTGTGTTAATCCATCACAGGGCACACCAGCACACAATCACTACAGGCAATTTGGAAATGGCAGTTAGTCTAATCTACATGTCTTTGAACTGTGGGAGGAAACTGGAGTAGGTACGAGGCCATTGATGTAACCACTATGCCACAGTTCCACTAAAAACAATCTATTATTCATAGTTATATTTGTTTTTACTTTTAAACCTGAAGACTGTGTAAAAAATGGCTGTAATTCCTATACACTCAATGCACCATTCTTGTTAAACCCCTTGAATTAAAGCCATAAATCTCCACTTTAATCACATCTCGACTGCTTCATTTGAAATCCTCAGTTGAACAGCAAAGAAGAACGCAAAAAAAAGAAAGTGGCTTTTAACACACATACACACACTATATTAATAGGCGGCACGGCATATACAGTATATGGTATCATGGTTAGCCATATGGCCACACAGTTCAGGTTTGATTCCCGCCTCGTGTCTAGGTGCTGGAGTTTGCATGTTCTCCCTGTGGTTGGTGGGTTTCCTTCCACAGTCCAAAGACATGCAGAGTAGGCTAATTGGTGTTCCCAAATTGCTCATAGTGTGTGTGCCCTGCGATGGATTGGCACCCTGTCCAGGGTATAATGCACCTTCTGCTCAAAGTCTCCGCTGATAGGCTCCAGGTCCCCTGTGGCCCTGTATATACAGTATATAATTATATTGTATGGGGAAATTATTACTTTATTTATTTAAAGTTAAACTGCCATGATAAAATGAATAACCATTACACAGTCAACTAATATTACTATAAATATATTTATACCATATTGCAGTTCAATCTAGCTTAGCAGAACCTATTTCCAATGTTTATTGGAAGGTCTCAGACAAATCTCTCTCTCTCTCACACAGTATAAGAGAACATGAGCATTATGTATTAACAAATTTCAACTGCTAAAAGAAACACATGCTAATGTAGGGTGAAATTACTTATAATAGAACTGAATGCACGGAACAGTTCCTTTTGGATAATGCAACATTGTAATAGGAAATGTGATTCGCTCAGTAACCCCTACAAAAAGGGAACATGTCTTTTCATCCATATTTCACTATGACATGATTTTCAAAACTAGACTGGTGTAAAAACCCTCCTATAATTGACAGATAAGCTATGTAAAAAGGAAAAACTGGAAACGTTATATCAGCTTAGAGAAAGAATTGCATTTGTACACTCTTGTCATATAATGCAACGACATTTGCCTTATGGAAATCAGACGGCACATCCTGGACAAAGCAGACATCTTCAACAATGTGGAATCCATAAGTTTGCCAACCATTGTATATATGCTCAAAGGCCCCAAATTGACCTCAAAATCCTAAAAAAGGTTATACTGTGTGGGTTTTTTATTTATTTTTTTATTTTATTTTTATTTTTTTATGCAGACAGGGTGAAGAAACTAAGAGTTAAGTATGTTCAGGGTTGGTCAGTTTCATGATGCCAGTTTGTGAAAGTTTCCCCATCACTGTACTGTAATCAGCAATTCTCTTTCTAACATGTACTTTTAGTTAGAGGGTGATGGCCCTGCATGCTGAAAACCATCATAAAATATTTTTTGTGGATAAGGCATGCTTTAATCTAGCCAATAAAAGGAGACGAGGTCAAGATTTCCATCAGCCAGCAGGCAACCATCATCACCATAATGTATGTCCAGCCATCAGAAGATGTGGTGGGATACAGACCTTCTACAATGAAGAGCTCCCTTTAACATACCTTGATGAGCTGTTAGCATGAACTTATTTATTTCATGGGACAATGTCAGACACCACAATGCTCAACTGGTGCAGGCATGGTTTCAGGTCCATCTACAATTCGTCTCGGGTTACTTTGCTGTAACCCTGTTCCCTAAAAAAGCGGGAACGAGATGCTGCGTGAAAACGCTATGGGAACATCTTTTTGTGTTACCGGTTGTGTAAGCATGTGTGTATCATATATATATATAACCTCGGTCAGGTGACGTCATCTGATGAAGTGCATCTGCAGGTTATAAATAGGAGTGAACTGGAAACATCCTCAGGTCAATTTTGTCTGAAAGGACGTCCAGTCACGCAAGCAGTTCGGCATTGGAGCGCAGCATCTCGTTCCCACTTTTTCAGGGAACAGGGTTACAGCAAAGTAACCCGAGACGTTCCCTTTCAAAAGCTACACTCGATGTTGCGTGAAAACGCTATGGGAACGAGAATACCAACACCGCCGCACAGCAAGTGCCTGGACCCCCAAGGTTGTGTTGCGTGTGCGCACAATAGCCAAGGAGGTTTCAGACCTAGCTCTGGGAGGCTGACTCGAGGACCTGTGAGCCCGGAGTAGCATGAACATCCAAACTATAAAATCTGACAAATGCATGCGGAGAGGACCAACCTGCCGCATCACACACTTGCTGCAAGGGGACACCTCTTGCCAGCGCAGTAGATGATGCAATCCCCCTCGTCGAATGAGCCCTGATTCCTAGAGGCGAAGTGTGACCTGTGCCCAGCCCGTGTGGGAAGCGTCTGTCGTTAGCGTCTTGCGACGAGAAGACGCACCTAGAGTGGGACCCAAAGTCAGAAATCGGGGTCTGAACCACCTAGAAAGGGTACGAAGCCCCTGGCGCATAACCTTTATTTGCCTCCGGGGATTGGTCCTTGAGTAAAATCCCCTGGCTTTTATCCACAACTGAAACAATCTCATGTGCAGAAGCCCCAAAGGTATCGCCGTGGATGCAGCTGCCATGAGACCTAAAAATCTCTGAAAGTGATGAACAGTCACTTTCTGGCCTACTGTAGATTGATTTCCTTCAGGGTGTTGAAAATGGATTCGACACGTGTAGGAGACAGCTGTGCCTGCATTGTGATCGAATCCCATGTGACACCCAAATATGTTGTGTTCTGAGCAGGAAAGAGTACGCTTTTTTGTGAGTCTCAATCCTAAAGAATCAAGATGAGCTAGGATGACATGCCGATGTCGAAGCGCTAGCTTCTGAGACTGAGCCAGAATCAGCCAGTCGTCTATGTAATTCAAAATACGGATGCCCTGGAGTCGTAAAGGAGCCAGGACTGCATCCATGCATTTTGTATATGTGCGGGTGACAGAGCTAGGTCAAATGGAAGGACCCGATACTGGTAAACTTCACCCCCGAAAGCAAACCTCAGGAACTTCCTGTGTTGTGACAATATTTCTATATGAAAATATGCGTCCTTCAGGTCGATTGTCACAAACCAATCCTCCTATTTATAACCTGCAGGTGCACTTCATCAGATGACGTCACCTGACCTGACGGTTTTCCTAAAAATATGACTGTTTTGAACATTGTACAGCTTTTGACCACTTTGTGATTTGCGTCTACAGTTTGGAAAAATGACCTCAAGGTTCTGAAACTAGTGCAAAAACAATTGCTAAAACGAATGGTGTTAATATATAATATAATATATATATATAATATTATAAAATCCACAAAAAGACTCAAAACTAGCCCAAAATGTCCGGGCATGGGAACAAAGGATTTTTTTTGGCTTGTCTTTGCGGTCATTGCATGGTCAGTTCACCAAGACATACAGTAGATAAATGTTTGATTTGTAATATCTGCAGTTTGCCTTTTTGTCATATTTAATTCCTACCTGCTATCTTCACAGTATTAAAAAAAAAAGGTTCTGTACATTGTAGATACACTGGGTTTACCCATTCCCTTTGTTTGCCTAATTACATTCCATGCTGAAAATTTGCTTATCTTGCTCGGGGTTGATTATTTTTTAACTAAAAACACCACCACAGGCACACTTGCATATACCCTGAAACTGGCAAGCCTGGTAATAGGTTGTGTGTATGTGTATGGGGATGTTCGGGTGGGTGTATGGGTGCATGTGAGGGAGAAAGTCAAAGATAAAGCCGGTTGGATTCTTTTCTTTTTATAGATTATGGCCAGTCAGATTTAACTATAACACCAGAGTGAAAATATGATCAAACAAGAGAAAACATAATGATTATAGCATGCAGTAGCAAAATCAAGCAAATTTTAAACTAGTCCAGGTAAATTTGATAATTATAACTACCCAAATGACTGAAGCAATGAATGTAATCATACATTATTTGGTTCTATTGAGACCTGGGCATAAACTGAGAAACTTCAGTAAACTAGGCTACGATGTAGATTTGGACTTTATTAACTTGAGGAGAGAGAGAAAGAGAGAGAGAGAGAGAAAACAGCTGTGCAGGTGCATCTTTGTCTCATGTGAGTCACTTAGGTGCACTATAAAAATGAGTGGCATTAAGAGAGTCTCCATCTGGCCAATACATGCTTTCATTAGAGTGATGACACCCTGTGCCATTTCATTTATAGTCTCTCATCTCTCTCCGTTCCATAAAAGTGAAGTGTAAAGAGAAAAGACCTAGTCCCATGCATCTGGCAGCATCCAGCCCAAAGGGCTCACAATGAGATTGGGGAACACCAGTGCCAAAATTAGAAACAGGAAATATTTTTTATAAACAAATTTACCATAGACTAATCAGATGTGAAAGACCCTGCACTGTAATAAAGTAAATACATCAATCATTCATAGCATTAAAACCACCTGGTTAATATTGTGTATCCCCTGTCGTGCTGCCAAAAACAAGTCTGGATGGTCAAGGCAAGGACTTCACAAGACCTCTGAAGAAAGTCTTCTGTGGTATCTAGCACCATGACATTAACAGCAAATCTTTCATGTTCTGAAAATTGCAAGATGTTTGTCTGGCACACGATTGACTGGATTGAGAAGTGGAAAATGTCCAGTCCAAGTAAAAGACCGTGTTCTTCACACCCTGTCTGTCAGGGAGCATGACTCTGCTGAAAGAGGGATTACTGTTGCCATGAAGGGTTCTACTATTGCAGTCCAAGGTTTGCAGCAATGTTAAGGTACGTACAGTAGTACGTGAACAGCAGGATGCAAACTTTCCCAGCAGAACATGGCCCAGAACATTATTATACCTCTTCTTTATTGTGTCTGCTTCCCAAAGTGTATTCTGGTTTGCTCAATGGGTAAGCAAATCATGGCAGAATAAATGGTGTAAAAGAAATAATAAAATCAAAACCACATCATCTTGTTCAACTGCTTCAAGCTGGCGTTCTGATGCTCACATGCACATCATGGGCACTTTCAACAGTGGACAAGGTTCTAAGTCGAGTGACGTAGGCTTTTATTGTCACTTCTACCATATACAGTTTAGTACACAGTGAAACGAAACAACGTTCCTCCAGGACCAAGGTGTTACATACAACATGAATTTACAACATAAATTAACAGAAACTAACTAGCTATCTTAGAGACCTAATTAGCTGGCTAGCTGGGACAAGATAGATTGACATTTTAAGTTAAACAGAGGACTATCTACATTTTTATACAAACGAGAAAAACGAGATAAATTGCACATGCAAATGTACAAACAAGAGCGACAACATGACAACCCAGTACTTTGTGGTAATGAGGTAATGAGTTGAGGTAGTGTGAGGCGAAACAGTAAATAGCGAACAGTAAACGTTCCTTGTAATTAGCAGCAAAGATAAAAATAGTTTGTGCAAATTAGCAATTGATGAATATTGTGCAAAAGTGCACTTACAGGTTGGTGTGTATAATAGTTCTTTTATGTTGAGGAGACGGATGGCTTGTGGAAAAAAGCTGTTACGTGCGTGCCCGAATGCTTCGGTACCTCCACCAGCTTTCGATGCACTGTTTGTCCTGACACCTTTCTATCATAGCCAATGGTTTCTATCAAACCTCATTTGTGCTACAATAGCTTTATCTTCGGAATTAGACCACCCAAGCAAGCCTTCACTCCCTATCTTTGAGCCTTGGGCGACCCATGACCCTGTTTCCGCTTCACTGGTTGTCCCTCCTTGGATCTTTTTAGGCAAATACAAACCACTGCATACTGCGAAAACCCTGGAAGACCTGCCATTTTGGAGCTGTTCAAGCCCATTTGTCTGTCAGCACAATGTGGCCCTTGTCTTCCAATTTGAACTACTTCCAACACAACAACATCAAGAAATGCCTGTTTCCTACTGTAGCTCCCGATATATTCAAGTTCATTATCCAATGACATTGTAATTAGATAATTCATGTTATACACTTTGTCACTCAGTGGTTTTATTGTTATGGCTGAAATTGGTCTGTTAATTTTTTAGCTGAAATTCCTTTTCACAGGCACGTCCAATGCTTGAAAGTCCTCCAAATTCCATTTTCAGATGCATCAATAATCTCCATGACCTTCTTTCACATCACTACTGTTGCTATCCAGGTTACAGGGAAGCTTCAGACTAAAAAAACTACCAAAAAGGTTTGAATTACAGCCAGAGGATTCATCCATATGTCATCCATAATCTGGCTTATAACACAGAGTCTGACTTTTGCATAATAGGTGACCTTTAAGTGAAATTTCATCAGCTGATCACAACCCAGATAGCAGACGACTCTGATCCGGATCTGACTCGGCTCCACCTTGCCTCCAGCAGATCCGCATCAAAACCACTGCAGGCCTGAACTGGAGTCTTTTTCTATCTGGGAAACACGATTATATCTCTTTATCATATTGTATTCAGTTAGTCAATTTGAAGGATGTTGGATCTGTATCCGGGGTCAGCTTGTAATTTATAATTTTGTAGTAACGGTGTGCCGGTGTTGAACTTATGTGAACAACAGCTTCGTTGTTCTGCAATGAGGTTTGTAGGAAGATAATAGTGTGGGTCATTCAAGGTCTTCATAGCACATGGCTCCTCTTTATCAAAATCATCTTGCTCTTTAAACCCAAAGAAATAGCTCTGAAATAGAGATAATAACAGCTCTGGAAACAGCTTCATAACAATACAGTATTCCTCATCCTCATTCTCCTTCTCATGCTCATTCAATGATGATTGGTAAAAACCTGTTTCACTTATTGTGTCACTAGTGGCCAATTTTGGTCGCATCAATAAATTACATAAAAGCAAAGCTTACCGACATTAAGCAAGACTCAGGTGACACATTAGTGGAAAATTGGTGGCCCTTGCTTGTGGAAGCCATTGTTGTCACATGGTTTGGGCACTTAAGAAAGATTCTGGACAAATGTGTCACACAGCACGTTCCACAATAATCATCAAACCACTGGGGAGAAGAATGCCGTTCCCTGTGGTACTGTACAGTCAGGGATGTGGAATCAATACTAAGGCTCTTTCAATCTGTTCAGGTGTTTCAAACCTTTCCCATGGCGTTTGTGTTCGCTGTATGGTGTTTTTTGTTTGCTTTGTAACCCACTTGTACATAATAAACTAAAGGTCAGACAGGTTGCAGGCCACTTTAACTAAAGTCAGTAGGCTTTTGTGATACACAATTGTAACCAGCATTTTAATCTCTACTATAGGTCAACTGTCAGAAAGGCCAGAGATTAAGTAATATAATTAGGTTTATGGGCAGCACTGTGGAGTAGTGGTTAGCAATATGGCCTGGCATCTCCAGGGTCGAGGGCTCGATTCCCACCTTGTGTGTGTGTGTAGTTTGCATATTCTTCCCATGCTTGGTTATTCATCCAGGTGCTCCGGTTACCGGTAACAGTCCAAAGACATGCAGTTTAGGCTAACTCGTCTTCCCAAATTGCCTATAGTATACAGTATGTGTGTGTGTCTTGCAATGGATTGGTACTGCATTTGGAATGTACCCCGCCTCGTGCCAGAAGTCTAGAGAATTAATTAATTACATTTATGATTATCAGTAAGGGAAAAACAGGCCATTTATTGGAAGCAAGCTAAGTGTGTTGACCAAAATTGATCAGATATCACATATGCAAATACACACACATAATCAATAAACACGATCACAAATGATAAATGCAGGTACAATGAGAGAGTCGAAAAATGGCAATGGATGAATCGCACTATAAAAATTGCCAGAATAGCTGGAAGCATGTCTGACCTGAATCATGACTTTTTAATAATGCAGATACAGCCTACGGCATTAGATAATTGTGACCGGCTTTGATTTGTGAAGCGGCAGAATGACGAACACAATCATCACGATTCAGTCGGGGTGAAAGCCCTGATTTTGGTTATGCTGATAAGCCTGCTTGCATTTTTTTATGCACTCAGACTGAAGTGATTTTCTCAATCTCCCCATGACAGCATTAAGAGGCTCTTCAACATAAGAGCAGTTTTCCTTCCTTATATTATGTTTATGGATATAATTGCAATTTGGGAATTTTGTTTCAATTAAGCTAATCCTGGAGGGCACAGGTTTGTTGCTTTGCAGTCTGAAAAGAAGCCAGACAAACATTTTGTTTTATCCAGCTGTATTTACTCAGAACAATTTTTAACATCCATGTGAAAGATATAACATGTCAGAAATAATAGAAAAAAACAAACAAACAGAATCACTCCCCCACCCCCCCAACACACACACTAAAAATGACTTGCAAACTCAATCTCAATGGAACATTCAGCTTTGTGCTTCTATGTAGACTTTGAGGTCGGTTTTGCTGTGTGCTTTGGGTCATTGTCATGTTGAAAGGTAAACCGATATGACAACTTTCTGGCATCAAAATTTGCAAGTATTTTGCGCCATCCATTTCCCTTCTATCTTGCTAAATGCTCCAGTCCCTGCTGTATAGAAACACCCCCTAACAGGATATTACCACCTACATACTTTACTGCAGAAATGGTGTTATTTTAATTGTAAGCTGTATTGGATTTCTGCCAGTCATAACATTTGGCATTGTGGAAATAAATTTATTTTTGTCACACCATTTTCCATGTGGCCTCAGGTGTGATTTTGCATAGCTTAGTTGCTCAGGCCTTTTTCTTGCAATCCTGCTATACAAGCCACATTTGTGGAGAATTTGTGATAATGTTGTCACATGCACATAATGACCACCTTTTGTCATAAATTCAACTGCTTCAGAGTTGCTGTAGGCCTCTTGGTAGCCTCTCTAACCAGTTTCCTCCTGGCTCTTTCATCCAATTTGGAGTGACGTCCTGATCCATGGGTCTGTGTTTTACCAAATACCTTTTACTTCTTAATAATAAACTTCACTGTATTTCTAAGCAGTTCTAACACCTTATTTTATTTTATTTTGTATACTGTACATCTCCTGACGCGTTACTGTGCACAACTTTATCCAGGAGATCTTCTGACCCAACTACCCATAGTTGATTGTTTGCATTATTTGCACTGCTAGGGATTGAAAAGCTCCAGCTTCTCATGCTGAGCTAATCAAAATCATCACATCAGGTCACTACTGAAAGTCAAATGGCTGTTGAGAAGGTGATTAAGTTCACCTGATTAAGTTCACAAGTCATTTTTTTGGAGGCCAGTGATTCAGTTTTTTCCTTTTTTCTATTTTTTTTTACGTTAGTGTTATTACTTTCACTTGGTTGTTAAAGGTTATTCTGAGTGAATGCAGCTGGGTATATATTATACATGTTGCTTAGTGCAGGTGGTTAACATTTTAATCACAGCAGTAATTTGTCGTGATGGGAATCACCATTCACCTCCCAATATATCACAATTCTTAGAAAATGATTTGATTCAAATTGCAATTCTATAAGTATCATGATTTTATTAAAATTTTTATTCAATATTACATTATCACCTGATTTTATTCCAATTTTATACCTTTAAAAAGTCTTCCTTATAACATTAGTTTACTGGCTTAAAAGTCAAACACAGAATTTAAACAATACAAAATAACTTTAAGTACAAGAGTTTAACCTTAAACTGAGCAGCACTTATCTCTCTCCTCCACTATAATTATTATTTCTAAATAAACTTGGCAAATATTTCACTCCCACCACATGGGATAAAAATGTGTAAATAGTTCAGATTGAGCCATCTGTAGCATTATGAAGTAACAGCGCCGTTTTACGTCCTCAAACAGCTCCAAAGTTTTGGAGTATGCGTGCGTGAGCGAATTTTAACGCTGGTTACTGACCTGCTCGTCTCTACTATAAATGTGAAAAAATATATTTTGTCAGTCAGTGACTATGTGTGGCAATATGTGAATTGCCACAAAAAAGAACCGTGTTGAATTTATTTTTTTCCCTTCATATTTTGTAATTTGGTACGTTTTGTAATAAGCTGGACTGTAACTGCACTACAATGTAGAAACATTCATCACATACAGTAAAGTTAATAATAATTTTTGCCATTTCAATAATACATGTCACAAAACTTTACATGCTTAAAGGTTTAAGGAGTGAAAACACTTTAAATTGCTTTTATTATATTAGGACACAACTCACCAGACACAATGGTTTTTAAAGAGCCAGTCATCATTTAGGAGATTAACTATTTCAATCTATAATTGCTTCAGTGACATAAACATATTAAACCATACCAACCTTTGAAACAAGCAGAGAAGGTCGGCCCAGACGTCCCTACCATATTGCAAATATATAGTTATGTGTCAATGAATGTTATCAAGATAAAACCCTGTTAGAGGTGAGTTGTTGCAGCAACAAGAACAATGTTAGTACTGTACATACACATTCTAGCTCATTCTGCTGCGATCCCTAAATCTGCCCAAGCAAACTGCAACATAGTCTTTCAAGTGTGTCCTGGAACTGCATATGAGACAGTGATAGCAGGAGCCAACATGGAGCACAATTGTAAGGTGCCTGAATCAGCCCTTCTCTTGATTTGAAGGAGTAGCCAACCTACAGTATACAGTTCAAATCAAGAGACTTTATTCTCATTTCCATATAAAGCTTATATACAGCTCCTTGCAAAAAGTGTTTTACCCCCCTACAAACATATGATTCTTCTGGAAGTTATATATATCTCTTTCTCTTTCGACCCTGTGGATCTGATATTAATGTGTTAAATGTTAAATTGCTACTATCTTCTTATATTCTAATCCTATTGCATCATTTTCTTAAGGTGCTAACTCTCCCATACTCTCTCTCTCTCTCTCTCTCTCTCTCTCTCTCTGTTTTTCTCTTTCTTCCTCCTCCACACCTACTAGTCCATCTCTGGATTTGGTCAAGCATGTAAAAATCCCTCTTTTGCTGTTAATAATCAGAGAACTTTCTGACAGACAACGTGTTTGTGTGTTTGACTGCCTTTCCTGGTGCCAGCAAGATTATCGAATCACAGCGGACTTGTTCATTCAACTTCATAATTTTAAAACTTTATAGCCATTTTGTTCTTCAGCCACACCTGCGTTGTTTCAGACTTGTGCTTGGAATCATAGAACTGCTGGAAGGTAAAGTTTTTTCTTAAGTTTCTGTGTGTGTTTTTAGAGGACTGAGGTAGGTTGTCTTGCGGTATCTTCCTGTATTTCCACCATGGCCTTTCTTCTTCAGAAGTCTCCTTCCTGGTCTGTCATGAGGGACAGTCAGTCTAAGTCAGTGTGTGGGCGCTATGACGCAGGTTCCATTTCCTCAGAATTCATTCAACAGTGGTCACTGTGACATCCAAACACTAACCTTGTAGCCTTTTCCTATCTTGGGCACAATTTATCCCAAATTTCTCAAGAATCCCTAGGAATTACGAACTTTACAAATTTCCTTCAGATTAACATTCTGGGTTGTTTCATTATTATTATTATTATTATTATTATTATTATTTTTAGGCTGAATACTAATCCAAACAGCCTATTAAGTATGTTTCTTGCCTGCCATGTGGAAGGCTCGGGATTAATTTCTGCCCAAACCCTAGCCGTTGCATCTAGCGGCTAGGGTTGAATGTCAGGAAGGACAACCAAGTGTCAGGAAGGGCAACCAGCATAAAACACATACCAAGTTGTGTGCAGATCGGACAGTCCGCTGTGGCGACCCCTTGATGGGATCAGCCAAAAATACAACAACAGCATAAATCCAGGATCATTTTAAGTAAAATCTTTTGAAAGGCAGCCCAGAGCATTCAAGATATATGGCCTCAAGTCCATTGACACAATCACAAAATAAATATTTGGTCTTGTAGCACCTTGGAGGTGCTCTGCTACCTTTGTGTTTTCTCTTCACAGTCCTTGTGTGTGATTGATGTCTCACAACATCTTATTGATCTTATTGATTCAGATCTAGCCTGGGCTCTTCCTGCCATTCATGACCCTCCCTATATCTCCATCACTCCCCAATGAGCAACGAAGTCATCCAAAAGCACCCTATTTGGTTCATCACACAAATACCCAGAGGTGGCCAAAGTAATCCTGTACTTGAGTAAAAGTAGAGATTCCCTATAGGTCAAAAGTACTAAAGTAAAAGTAGTCCACCATTTACTTAAGAACTTGAGAACAGAAGTGCTTGTCTTCTTGTGTTAGCTCACAGTAGCTATTTTCATTGTAAAAATCGGTGAACATGCTGTTTTCATCACTGTCTGTAACCAGCTCTGCTTCAGATTTCCAAGACCTTTTTGTTATGTTATGCAAAAATGTAATTATGTAAAAGTACAGACACTTGCTGTACTTTTTGTCTCGAGTAAAAGAAAAAATGTATCATTTAAGAAAATGACTTGAGTAAAATACAGATATGTGAAATATGTACTTCAGTACAGAAACGATGTATATGACTCAGTTACCTCCCATCGTTTCAAATACTAAACAAGGTTATGAAGAGAAGAAGTTGTGAAGTCCTGGTAGAGGTGGGTAGAAGTCTCTTGTTCACAGAGAACAATTGCATTTGGTCCCTAGGCCTGAGACTGATGAGTATCTCCAAATCTGTCTGAGGTCGAGGTGATATAAGACGTAGGTAATGCCTGACAGGTATTAGACCCATGACCTTGACACGGTGACCCTTCATCTTACAGGTGGTGAGCTCCATGCCACTGTTTCAGACAGAGCTTCTCTCTCTCTCTCTCATTCTGTAGCTTTTCTGTTTGCCCTGTTTGGTATTCAGTGGAAATGTGGAATGGATCTAATGGCACAAAAATACAAATCACAAATGCAGCTGTCTATCTGTCTTCATATGTGTGTAATTGTCCCCATACACCATTGCTTTTATACGACTAAGACCATAATGCATTACTCATGTATAATGCACGTACCTGAGTAGTTCTATTGTCGAGCTATTAGAAGATTTCAGACCTCCCATCAAATATCACAGCCAGCCATCATCGAGAATGTGCGAGATAAAATAAAGAGTGAGTTGCTTCTGAACTCCCCGCCAGACATGCTCACATCACATCACGCGACTCTTACCATCTAACTTCATTATCATCTTCAACAACGTTAGGCATTTCGTTCTGCAAAACACTGGTTTTAACATCACCCCTACTATAAATATTTTATCATGCCTCCACAAGAAAGAAAACAGCATCAAGCCTCTTTGTGTATTACAAGGGGTCTTCAATCTTATGTGCCAAGAGTTGGCACGGCTGCAAGTCTTCATTTCAACCAGTCTCTGGTCTCCAGTTACATATCAAGTGTGTCTCCTGTGTGGCTGGAGTGAAAGCCTGCAACCATTTCAGCCCTTTGTGGATAAGACTGGAGTTTGGATGACAACTGCAGAGGGATCTAGGAGCAATCCTCTACATAGAACTTCTTGATACCAGCCCCCCACTACCCCCCACTCCCCCACACACACACCAGGTGAACTGCGAGCTGAGCTGAGAAAATCATCCTAGTATGCGGCTTAGTGACTCCAAATGGCTTTAAATTATTTTTTTTTTACATTTGAATGAAAATGTGTTCATCATGGAAATCAGGCTTTTGATTTAAAAAGAGTAAAAAAAAAAAAAAAACTTCACAATGCAATCTATCTTCGATGAACTTGCGGACCAGGTTCTTATTAAACAGCCCCAAACATCAAAGATGTTTCGCATATTTTATAACAATTATGAGATCTTTTCATTTTTTTCACTCTTCTTGGCTATACTATGTTTTCACGGTAAAAAGAAAAGAAAAAAAAAGCTTTAATGTAGTTCTAATGACACGTTTCACTGTACTGGGGGTTTGGGGCAAATACACTTTAAAAACTTTTTTAAAAGCTCTGATTGTTCATAACAGCATCTTTAACTGCACAAAATTAAATGCATAATGTATTTTTTGTCCATTATCTGACTGGTACAAGTCATCAACCATCTCCGTCTCCCTTTTGCTGAAAGCACTTTGATTTTCCTCATCATGATGAAGGACTAAACAGTTGTGACTCTCAGGGTAATGCCAGGAAGTTGCTGGCACTAAACTTTCCTGTGGCCACTGCTGGTCACATATCAGTTATCAAGTGCACATGTGTTAAGTTTGTGTATTTATATTCCAGTTTTCTGTATCACTGTGTCTTGCTGTTCGTGAGTGTTAATGTCCAGCTAATTTTCATTAAACTGTATAGGAACTGGAGTCCGTGATTTTACCCATACCCATGTGTCAGGGGTAGCTCAGTGGTTAAAGCATTGGACTACGATTTGGAAGGTCCCAGGTTCAAATCCCATGACCACCAAGTTGTCCCTGTTGGGCCCTTGAACAAGGCCCAAAACCCTGAACTGCTCGGATGTATAATAAGATAAAAAGGCACTTTGGTCTGGATAAGGGCATCTGCCAAAATTCCTAAATGTAACAAATGAATGGTTTACAAGAACGGAGGCTGGCTGTTAGTTGGAACAAGCCTACTGATCTCTGTTATTACAAGGCAGCTAACAATAGTTTATATTCAATTAAACTCAGTCATCCATAACTTACAAGTCATCCCATGTCAACTCCTATTTGTTCGTGTGTGTATATATATATATATTTATGTGTGTGTATATATATATATATTTATGTGT